>LGRX02004261.1:38038-62307 GCA_001247695.2 Cymbomonas tetramitiformis
GAATATGGTGCATTTCATACGAATCAGCGATGTCGCTATTTGAAAATTTTCGCCTGCGGCGCATGTCGGATCACTCCGGTCGGAATACTAAAAGACCCCACGGTACGCTGCGCGTGTCGTGGGACCCGCCGCGCGCGTTGGGACCCGCCGCGCGTGTTGGGACCCGCCGCGCGTGTTGGCCCCCGCCGCGCGTTTTGGGACCCGCCGCGCGTGTTGGCCCTCGCCGCGCGTGTTGGCTCTGCCGGGGGGGGGATAGGATCCGACCCCCCAAGGCAAAATATCGAGGTCTAGGGGGGGGGTCCAACCCCCCCAAGGCAAAATATCGAGGTCTGGGGGGGGGTCTAACCCCCCCATGGCAAAATATCGAAATCTAGGGGGGGGTCCCAACCCCCCAGGACCTGAAAACAGAGTCTGGGGTATTTCAATGTGATGTGCTGCCCCCAGGGTCAAAGCGTGGGCAGCCTTTGATGGTTTGAACCGGGACCCCTCCTGTTGTGTACTTTTATAGAAATTTGGTGGTCCATGGATGTTAAGGGTTTCTTGTTGGTAGTTTCTACTTGGACGATTCAGTTAGGGATGGTTCTCTGTAGACATGGCAAGCTTGCTCTTGGGACTCCCAAGAGGAACATTCATTGTACTGAAAACATTGTACTGCAATACACTCCAGTCACAGGTTGTGTCTCAGCGTGCCTCAGCTCCATCACCACCAAATCTGAAACCACTATAATTCCACAGGCTCCAATATTATTGGATCAAATTGATTTCAGCACATCGAAATGTAACGAACAGTGAAGCTTGATTTATTTTATGCAATACCCTCTTTCATGCCCAGAGGATGATTTGGTGTCAATTTACTGCAGCTTTGACTAAAAGTTCAGGCGCCCGCTAGCGTGAAGGAAGTCTACTGCTGAGGATGATATAAAGCACAATTTTTTAAAGGTTAAATCTGCTTGCAGTGTGCTCTCTGGGAATTTAATTTGTGGGAAAGAAGAATGCTACTAGCTATGATAGCATACCATGGGTCGATTCTAACACATAGGTAGTGGCAGCGCAACTGGTATGATTCGCAGTTTTGTGAGGCGGAATCTGTTATCGATGTTTTGCCACAGGTGGAGGCACACACACATTATCGTCAAATGTCCGATTTGGCAGCAATGCACGCGTTGACCTCAGCCTTCCTCAACAGACATTACAGTGGGCTGCTGGCGATCTTACTGCGACTGGCAATGGGGCAACTTTGAAGGTTGATAATTTAGACATCAGAAATGCAAACCAGGTTCGAATAGATGGGGTAGCAATCATGCTGATTAAAAACACCACCTGGACAGGGATTGGTTTGATTGTAGTTGAAAATGGAGCAAAGCTTGTCAATGAAGCAACTGCGGTCTTCGATGTACAAACAGACTCCAATATCTACTGGGAAGCCCCATCCGATGGGGTCATTACACCTGGTTCTCGCCCTTTCTTTGAAAATCACGGCAGTCTTGTGAAAACACAACGGGGCGGATCCACCTTCATTTACATGGCGGCCGCGGTATATGGCGGAAACATCTCTGTGCGCGACACAAACCGGATACTTTTTCTTGAAAGGGATGATTGGATGAATTTATGTGGCAGTGCTGGAGTGCAATTTAGCTGCTCCAACACAAGCACGTGTGTGGATGGCAATTGTGTTTGCAACCCGGGCTGGAGAAGCTTGGACTGTAGCGTTGAATGCCCAGGTGGCGCATCGAATCCGTGCTTTCAGCGTGGAGTATGCGAAGTGGATGCTACGTGCTCGTGCAACTCAGGTACGTGGAACACCAAACATCGCACACATTGAGCTCTTCAAGGAATGAAGTCTCACTTGGTGGGAGTGTGATCGATCAGCTTTCGCGTCTTTCCCTTCCATTCCCACATCTCTCTTTTCCTTATTGCCCCAGTCTATCCGTGTGTTCATGAAAGTTGGTGGTGTCATTGGTAGGGGTATGCTGGCAGTGCCTGAAGTATCACTCGCATTGTCTTACCTGCTGATTACATTTCATCAATCACTTCTGACCAGCGCTGGCATTGTACCATCGCCAGCTTCTGCGTGATTACCTTGCATTCGTGCATGCCCCCCTTCTTGATATTTTATATGCATTCCGGTTTGAGCAGCCTGTTGTTCGCCTTCTTCCAGCGGTCTCCCGGGTTTTTGACATCCCTTGGTTGGGCCTCGCATATGTAAGGGTATATGCCTTTCAGTCCCTCTTTGGCTCTTTCATTTTCTGTTTATGGAATGCTGTGTGGCTTATTATCCTTGGATCAACTCCTTTAGCATCACATAACCACATCAGATCGGCTGCACCATGTACCCTCACCACAGATCAAAGGATTTGACACACACTTCTGGATACTTATCTGGATTCTCTGGAGCTCACTTGTGAAGAATGGTACCCCCTAAGCCCTACAGTACTGAGCCACCTGCCGGCTCACGAGCCCCTCTGCACCTGCACCGCCAGTGCGCTGCCACCGTGTCTCCAGAGCCGGTTCACCTCTGCCCCCCGAGCTGCGCGAGCCATCTCTCCACCACCAAGCCTACGCTCAGGATCGCTCCTCTGCTCCCTGAGCCTCACTGGGCCACCTGAGCCCCTCTTCGACTGCCCTGCCGGCGCACTGCTGCTGTGTTTGTGAAGCCGGGTCACCTCTGCCCCTAGAGTCGCCTGAGCCATCTCTTCACCACCAAGCCCGTGCTCTGAACCACCCATCTGCCCTCCTCTACCTGCGCTAGAGCCTGGTCTCAATAAGAGAGCTTGCCCACCCACCATACGGTCGGAATCCCCAAGGGCTGTCCCAAAGGGCTGAGAACGATGAACAAGATTGCCCCCATCGGATCTTGTGCACCCGCCACTGATATGCACTTGCAACCCTCTACCCCCGGCACCAACTCTATGGGACTGAAGCCCTTGCTTGCATTGAAACGGCCCCGCGCGGGCCGGCCCTGTGCGGTAAGCCTTCTTCCCTGCGCCGCATGCTGCCGTGCAACCTGTTGTAAGTGCTCATCGCTTCCGGGATGGCCCCCCGGGCTCTGAGGAGCCTGGCATGCGTCAACCCCACCTGTGATCCTCCCACTCATATCTCCCTCAGCACCCTCACCACTTCCCCCCATGCCAACAGCCCCCTCGAGAAGGTGGGCCACCCGCCTGCTCGCCCCCATCAAAGTGGCCACCCCTTCCTCAGCCAAGGCCATTGCTTGCTCCGGCGAGGCCCCGCTCTGCTCCTGAGTCTAGAACCCACCCTCTGGGCCCGGGGATGAAAAGTCATCTCTCTCCGCCAAAATAGCCTGGACACTCGACACTCGATCGTTAAGCTGGGCCCGCCTGCGCCTGCGGGTGCCCCTGCAGACCGAGCCTCGGCGGTGCCCTCTCCTTGACTCCCACTAACCACAGATGCTCCGCCTCCTGCCGCGGACCCTCCATGCTCTCGAAGAGCCTCGATGCCATCCTTCCTGCCTCGCCTGCCCCACCGGAAGCCTGCCCAGACCGCTCACGCTGCGTTCCCCCAGATTCCTGCATCCCACCGCCATGCATGTCCATCCTGCCTGGCATAGTCCATCTCCTCAATGGCGTCCTCCCAAGCACTGTTATCAGCGCCAACCTCTCCACCCCCTCTCGTCGAGCCGCCTCCCCCGATCCAAGTCCGGGCCCATGCCTCCTCTCACACGTTCTCCACCAGCCAAGCGCCACCCACCTCCGTCTGGCCGGGCACCGCCCCACAGCCCGTCCGATGATAAGCCCTGCAACCCCTTGTGCGAGCGCAAAAGACAGCAACCGGCACCGCTGTTCCTGCCATCCCACGGAACTGCCATGTGCCACCTCTTCGTCCCCCTACTCGACCTGTTCTCCCCCTACCACATCCTCCTCCATGTACCGCCGCTCTTTAAAGCGCCGCTGTGTCTTCCGTAGTAATCCATACGCTCCAAGCCCTAGCCCCCCGTACACCTCCACTCCAAAATGACAAAATTAGTGCGGGCGCACATCCCCGTGCGATACCACCTCGCTCTCCTCCATCTTCCTTGCCGCAGCCGTGGGGGCCATCATGGTCGCTCTCAGGTGTGCATCTGACATTAGCCGCGCTGTGCCTACACCAGTCCCACATCAAACAGCACATGCTGACCTAGCCCCTCCGCATCCAGCACTGTCACGTCCGGTTATTCTTGCCAGGTAGCGGGTACACACGGCACAGTCAACAACACAGATGGGACTAGCAATATTTTATTCAAATTATGTCTATTCTGCGAAAGGCGGGTTAACCCGCCGTAACACGTTGTTACGGCGGGTTACCAATACCTAGGCATTTCTACGATATCGCGTGCGTAATTGACCCCGGGCAAAAAGTAGGAACAACAGGCGTTTATCAACCCTCAAAATTACCCCCAAAAAGTTGGCAGAACTCCAGACACTTTGGTCTGAGGATTGGTAATCGACTTCGGGCAAAAAGTAGGAACAACAGGCGTTTATCAACCTTCAAAATTACCCCCAAAAAGTTGGCAGAACGCCACACATTTTGGGCTGAGGATTGGTCTATACCGATAGGGAAGTGCTCTATATCGAAACTTAAGGTCACAAAACATAAAACTTCCTTCAAATATTGTCACTTAGTGCCTTGGGACCACCACGTAGCCTACGCGGAGCAACATTAAACGAAGTTAGGGATTAACCCGCCGTAATTTTCGGGCCAACCCGCCCTAACTTTGAACGCCATTTCAGCCCGGTATACCCATCCAAGTAGCAGAAATTAAAGTTTCCACACACAAAACTAACTACAATCAACATTGCCAAGCATGGGTTTTATGCGATATCTCGAATTGTTGTGGATATTAGAGTGCTCGAATATCGCTCTCAGGTATTGTTAACCCGCCCAAAAATTAATAGAATACTGTAGACAATTAAATATTGATATACCGGCCGCTAGGATGTGTTCCAGTGCTAGTGGTCACAGCAGGTCTGCTAGTCAGACATCAGGCAGGGGTCCCATGTCTTTGCGTCTCTGTACCGAAGGCAACTCTCAAGTCTGTCTCAATCTCTCAATCAATCTCACATCTAGCCAAGTGTCAGAAATGTGGCTCTCTGCAGTGGTGACACAAGGAAGCTTCTGCACAGCTGCCAAGCAGCTGCGGGGCTCCAGCTAGGCTCCAGCTAGGCTTCAAGCCAAGGACCTGGGGGGCAAAGAAGCTTCCTGTCATCCAAACCCCAACACGCTCAAACCCAAAGCCACACAATAGGACCAGGGAGGGAAGGCGGGAGAAAAAAGAGCTGAACCGTGCTTTTGGCACGTGTGGGCTCGAAGTGAGAAAACTGGTTCACTAATCTGACGAACTTGTTTTAAGCACTTGCACAATAAACACATGGCGGTTAGCCGAAGCCCAATCGAGCCACGTGGCGCCGATCAGGCAGTGGCAGTTTGAAAACCCCGGAAACTCAACTCAGATCAGGCTGACTCGGGCAAACTGACACGCGGGAACGGTGACCCGTCCGAAACGTCGCAAGCGACAAAGCTGCCGCGCTCCCTCGTCGCTACGGGATTTGTCGCACAGAAAATCTGATGCACAAAAAAATCCAGGCAACAGCGGGGAGGGGGTGTACAATGTTGCCTTCGAATAACCGAAATTATAGTGCCAATAATTTTGAAGCAATGGTTTGGTAAGTTAGCGAGGTAGCACGCGAAATCATCATCCACCGTAGACGCCGACGGGTAAGCAGACTTGGCCACTCCGAAGACGACCCTCTGCAGTTTGTGGCGAATGAAAGAAAACTAGTTTAATTTAAAGAGCACTATGATTGTACCCTCACCAGGGATCGGAGGATTCAGCACACACTTCGGGACACTTATCCGGATTCTTTGGAGCTCACTAGTGAAGAATGGGACCCCCTACGCATTACTGAGTCCCTCTGCAACTGCACCTTCCTTTCCTTGGCATATGTAGGTCGCCCACATCGTTTGACTTCATTCCATGCCGCCCTCTGCTCCCTGAAACCATTGGTTCGTTCCTTATTACGCGTAGAGTTGGTAATCATAGTAACTAGTAAGGCAATCTGAGTTGTTTGCTGCATACTGTACTTCACCTTCTCGTGCAGATTTTTACGGAGCATCATGTGAATATATTCATTCACCTCCGCCCCCACCTGCACCTCCGTTGCCACCTCCATCTCCACCCCCACCTTCCCCCCCACCCCGCCTCCACCTTCTCCCCTCCCCGCCATCCCCACCTCCTCTCGGCCTCCCTCCCCACCTCCACCTCCCCTCACCTCCAGTACCGCAGCCTCCTCCACCATCACCACTCCCGCCCCTTCACCACGCCTCCTTCACCAACTCCTCCACCATCACCACCCGCACCTCCCACCCCCACCTTCTCCTCCACCGCCATTGCCACCTCCTCCTCCTTTGCGCCACCCCATTACCACCAAGCCCTCCTCCACACCCCTCCCCCTCCTATGCCTGCACCTCCACCCTCATTCCCGCCCTCGCCATCACCACCTCCACCTACGATTTCGCTCGTCGGAACACCAGAGACCGTCACAATCTACTTCACAGGCAATGCGTCCACCACATGCTTTGTCGCACTCGAATCGGAGCCTGATTGGGAATTTATTGATATCTTCACAAGATCGGGGCCGTCGTCTCTCAGCTGGAGGATGAATGCGTCATCTCATTATGCAGCTACAGGGGGGATCCGATTCACACTGTGCGGATTCATTGTGGGCACCTATGTGCTAGAAGGTGATGTTCATTTAACAAGCAGTCCAGATATACACGTGGTTTATGATGTTGTCTTTGTCCAGAACGCACCGCCTCCACCACCTCTACCCCCGCCAATGCCTTCACCCCCGCCACCCCCCCACCCCCCCCACCCCTCCTCCCCACCCCCATCCCCACAACCTTCACCCCCGCCACCGTCATCGCCGCCACCTCTTCCATTAAACCCTCCTTATCCGCCGCCTCCAATCTCACCGCCTCCGCCATGCTCCCCAGCATTGCCACCACCATTACCGTCTTCATCACCACCAGGTAAATCTCTTATTTGTGTACGGTGTCCATCGGACAGCGAAATGGCAACCATCGTTCCGTGCACGCCGCGGATTTCATGGATACGTTCAGTAGCATGGCATTTAATGGCTGACAAGATTTCGAACCACTAATGCAGATGCCGAGTTTGCGTCCCTTCTTCCAAACTAACGAGTTGCACTGGAAAAATGTTCTGCAGAAGCCTGTCAGGTTGACTGAGGAGCGATCAGCACACACATACACTATTCAGCTCAGAAAGAAACGGAGAAAGAGGATAGACATGCTTGCTACTCAGTGTGTGGGGCTTTGAGCTCCTTTGGCTTTTCAGCTCATGTATATGGCTTGTGTTGTGCATATTTGCCGAAGCCTCGTTGGCTAACACATGGTGGCGTGCATGCCGGCAGCCTGTGAATTGCCGCCTGCAGGAGCTGACTCGGAGGACGCCGGAGTTGCCAGCATAACTCTAATCACCTTCCATCCAAACTATAGAGTGCCCTCCCCATCCTACACGGACTCCATGCGCACATGGCAGGGTGCTTCCATGGATGTTCGATTCTCTGCACGACTGCATTTCTCGAAGGCCCTGCAACTGGGCACCAGTTTGCAGCAGCTGATGGACGCTCTCATAGTGCACAACGGCAACGTGACCGGATGCCGTGGAGATTCGCGGTGCGCGCATCTGATGTGTGCATTGGCCCAAGCATACACACATTAGACACTACTACTACTGATACTGATGTATCTTGATTTTGTGACGTGATACCTTGACCCATTGGACGAGACCAGCAGCCAGGAGAGAATACGGCATAAGCCGCGTGCCTCCTTGCTGCCGGTCATGACAACGCTTGCTTGCTGATGTACAACTCGAAGGATCTGGCACATCGATGCATCCGTATGATTTACAATTGCGTATACTCTATGGTGATGGTTGCGCATACCGATCAGGACAGCTGTATTGGGGTCGCAGATGGAACGGTCGTGTATTCATACTCAGTGGTACGGTAGTCCAAGCAAACCCCTGGCGATCGACGAGCACACGTCTCAGCATCTTCCTCCTCACAAACAGCTTGGCATCCGCCGACAATGACCTCTATTTCCCGCCCACGGTTGCAGCCGCCACCTACCAACACCGTCCGGTTGGTGAATTGTTTTCGATCGATACCTTGCAATCAAATGAAGGAACTTGCACTGATAAAATGGTGGTACGTGGCGATATCCCGAACATATTCTATATAGGCTCCAGTTCTGCTGACACCTTGAATTCATCGAATAAGTCATGATGCCCCCTGCGCCCATAGGTGGAAATCGAGATAGTCTCGATGCCACATTAATTAATCTCTTTGCTGCTTCGTTGTATGCTACGAATGTCTCATATTGCAAATTAGCTATTGCATTTCACTACATGCATTACGCAGGAAGCAAATTTACAACCAACTACATCGTTGTACACTCGTGGTTGTGTTTGATATCATGCGTATGTTCACTACTCGCCATCAACTGTATATGATTGCTGGCAACCCGTAAGCCTGGGAACACAAATATTTTTGGATCTACGAATACATGTATACAGTGATATGCATGACAAACCAAACAAAGTAGAAGCGCAGCAAAAGCGAAACCTTACCAATGGGATGCAGCCAATATCCATGCATGTAGGGTTGTATGTGTGTAGGGTTGAAATGACTAACTACGACTACTGGTGTGCCACTGGTTTCGGTTTCGACGGCCTGCAGATCTCGATTGTTGCCGTGTTCTCGCAGCCGATCGTAGAGCTCCATGCCAGCAGCTTCCTCGTCGACCCTGGCGCCACGGCTACACAGGTGTGTAGCTGCCTCACACAATTATCCATAGTGCATTTACAATCATTATCCTCTTGCTCATGACCTATCATGCAAAACTTGCATTGCACTGCACTTATAAATACCAAAGACAGCTAGGCATCCGCCTGCCTATTCACAACACGATTTGCAATTGAGTCCTGAAAAGCAGTCTGATATCTATAAAAAGCTCTCCTTCTATATTATATGAACAACGGCAGTACACGTGACACGGCGGGCGAAACGAGAGCGAGTGGCGCACAAATCCCTATGATGAAATAATAGCTTCTTGGGACAACGGACATCTTCAGCAAAGGAAGCACTCGAGGCAGGTTCCTCGACACGTTTAGTATGGGGTGGGTGATTACAGTAAGCGACTGAAGCCACTGACGTGATGGTATGTCAGTTTTGGTAGACTCACTTAAGTCTAGATTGCACCTCCGACGCGTGCAGCGGCACTTAGTCTGAAAGAGCCAGGCCTTGCCAAAGATCCCAACAGGATGCACCGAGGCGGCTTGTTAGTCGCGCACATAATAAGCTGATGCTGCACATGATAATATATAAACCGATAGCCAGTGGTTTATAGCTCATACTGCCAGAGGGCTGTGAGAGGTAGACATTGGTGAGACGGGTCAGATATGTCAGGTGCAGCACGATCACGAGAGAAACAGTGGTGATTAAGGGTACTGCTAGCTATAATTATGGGCGTGCCCTATGCTCCTCGTAAAGCCCCAGACTTGATTGACGGAGGTCTCCCTCTTGTACATCGCTCATTTCCCCATGTACAACGATATGTAAGATTGTTTTCTAAGAATCGTGGAGTCCACCAGCACGTAATGTGCCATGATTGATCTTCCAGGATGGCTCAAGCAACGTCGAAGGCTGCATTGCGGTATCCTGGTCCACAATCGAGCAGGCTCGTCATGCGACATTGATTGCTCGAGATGTCTTTGCACCCTTTACCTGAGTGTAGTGATCGTCGGGACAGAATAAGCACACATTAATTCTCTTCGTGAAATCTTAGTGGTCGTCATCATACATTGCATGTAGAAGAATCAACATAAATATGCATATGCCTTTCAAAGACAGCTGGCTTGCATCTGGCCATCTTCATTGAATGCTGCTTGGATTAGCTTGGAACTCACGTGGCACTGGTGCGTGTCTGGCAAATTATTTTGAGGCCGGTCAATCGAACGGAGATAAGTTGTGCTATGCTCCATGTTAGACAATTAGTTTATTTGTTAAAGTTGTGTGGGCACAATGCTCATACAACTGAATATCGGCATACACCAAGGAACAACAAGATGCGTAATGCAGTGCATTCACAAACGTTATGCACTGGCTGGCTCAGATTGTATTCTAGATTAAAACTAGATCGTTATGGATCACTTGATCGAGCTTTGTAGAGTTTGTGAGAGCGGCGTTTCACCTATCTATAGTTCACAATTGATGCTGCAGCTTCCTGCTTCAGCAGTCTAGTCACACTTGCCCAAGAATGTTGCTCCATTTTAGTTGACCTAATCCAGTCTAAAGTTGTAAGTTTACACAACTAAGACAAGTTTTTGTTGCCACTACAGGTTGTTCCCCTTGACAACACAGCCACTGGAATTGCCTTCTATCTATTGGAGTTGCAGTTCGATGCGGGCTTTATCGGTTTGGTGCAGGTGATACAACACCCGATTTATAATCATACGATGCTTGCGGCAGTAATATTTCATTGCATACATAGTGCGTCAGTTCATGTCAAACTATGTTTCCAGATCGATGAGAAGCA
Organism: Cymbomonas tetramitiformis; assembly: GCA_001247695.2. Classification (NCBI taxonomy): domain Eukaryota; kingdom Viridiplantae; phylum Chlorophyta; class Pyramimonadophyceae; order Pyramimonadales; family Pyramimonadaceae; genus Cymbomonas; species Cymbomonas tetramitiformis. Next base: position 48,653 of record LGRX02004261.1, read on the forward strand.
ATATCTCCAACGGATGGCGGGAATCATCAAGAAAAGAAACGGAAAAGAGACAATTTTCCGGGTTGTGTGGCTATTCTGCGGGGAGCCTAGCCCCTTGGAATAATCTATCATCAAAATTATTACATGCGTATGCAAGCCCGATTTATGCCACGATTAGGCGCTAGCCGTCTATGATCAACCTGCTCGCTGCCCGAGAATCACAGCAAATCTTCTCAGGATCACGCACACCACAAGAATGCCACAATTGCACACCATGCATCGGCACGGCCATAATCATGCACTGCATGTGGGAGAGTTTTCTAAAGATGGTAGCATAGAACTCCTTTAATTTCGCCAAGTCATCGATAAATGTAGGCAGCACGGCTTTGTTCACTTACATACGGCGATTCATCAGCGTGCATTTCAGAGCATGCATTAAACCGTGCGACCGTACCCGACACTACGCCGCCACACATACTGATGCATGCATAAAGCAATGCGTGCTGCTTCCTTTACCCCATTTGTCTACTTTGATTTAGCAGGTGCGATTCCATAATCGGCTTCTTCCCATGTGGTTGGTGCTTGTGTTTTACCTGGGGTTTATCTTACATCGATGTGCAGGTGCAGCTGCCAGCAGCAGTACTTTGGGATGCAGAGAATACCCAACCGAATTTGGCCATAAATGCCATCACCATTCAAAAGAGTAATGGCATACCAATTCAAAAGTTTTCTTCGTTTAAATTGCAGAATGCTTGATGCAGATGCTACACGCATGGAGGGTAGTAATATGGTAGTACATCTGGATTTGAAGGGAACATGTACGGATACGGTTGTAGTAAATTCTGAAGTATCTGCGATTGCATATTTTGCATACGTGCAAATCGCAGCCTCAAGAATAATTGTACCTCCTGCCAAATAGCGAGCCCGTGCATAACGTCGGTATATCGGTTGGTAAATGTTACTGGTATCGATAAATAAAATTTATGAATGTTGGGTTCCTTGTAGCATATTTTGCATGTACGCTGATACAACACAAATGATATATACTGCACAATGCCTTTGCCATAATCATTTGCGCTCTGAAAGCATAACCAAAATATTTGGTAGGCCTTCACACCGAATACATAATAGCAGAGATATGATAACAACTCGTATCGGACGGCATAGCCTAAGCCGTCGCATACGTGAGAATGGGGGTGAGAAAATATACATACTAAAGCAGTACTCCTAGGGGTACCGAAATTATATAAGAACTCGGAATTATAGCTAAGAGATAGTTGATAAGTCAATTAAACTGACCGTGTTAAGAGATATTAAACCTAAACCCCGATCGGCCGAACGGCCACTCGGTACTCCTACGGGCTGTACACGGACAGTCACTTCGGCTGCCATCAATGTCAGGAGCTCAGGACGGATACTTACTACGGTCAGGGTTATTACCTGCCAAGATCCTAGCACACCACCTCCGTATCGGAGAGTAGGGATAGTCGGGAGAACAAATGTTAGCAACATATGTTGGACACCCAGAAACTGTGCAAGCTACCACATACTATGCTATTCTGATACCGAGAATGCTAGGTTGCTGCAACCTACACCAAAAATATGAAACAGTTCCAGCATCAGCAATACCAGAGTCAAGAGTGTACAACCCTAAACTAACACAAATGCATCACCAAGCGAAGACTTGTTTTTGGAGCCAAAGAGGTTCTGCGCACCAATCAGCAGACCAGTGCACTTCCAGAGTCTAGCTAAGGCGTGCTGTCAGGTTGGGTTTTACACACCACCATACCCGACAGCTATCACACTGCACCCGCCTGGTGCAGCAGTGGCACCACCAGTCGGCGCCTGGCGAAAGACCTGCAGTATCTGCTGCCGTGCGTCGGAGTCTAAAGTAACTACACCCGAGTATAAGCAGATGTCGCCCATACACATCATTGGGGGCTCTGCGGTGGCGGACTTGACGCGTTATAGTTCTCGATGCCGTCATAGCCCGCAGCTACCCCCGTGGCAATGCCAAACACCAACGCAAAGAAGATGGATGATGCATGAATTGTAAGCAGGATGAAGGAAGGCGTGAGGCCGAACGCGGCGGGCTGCCGCAGTCCACGCACGAGCTTGTAATGTATCGCCCTAAGTACAATATTAATGCCGACTCGACGCCTGGTATCGGACTATTGATTGCGCCGATAGTTCGATATATCAATTAATCGGCAAATATCGGTTATTATCGCTATCACTCGATATGTCACGGGCAATTATTATCGATTATCGTTTGATACCGGCGAAGCGACAGTTTTTCATTATCGGTACAACTATCGGCGACGATATCTTTATGATGAACGCGATAGGTGATACGTTGACGAATATGAAAACGGTGTATAATTTTGCATATACTCTTGGTAACCATCAATAAACGTTTTTGTATGCGGCTATCAATTTTAATATATAGGGGTCAACGCAACTTTCACTACCAATCGATAGCAACACTTTTACCAGAAAGCATCCGATACCACGTTTCCTCCCAATCGATGCCGAGCCTTGGCTGCGACTTGCAAAATTTTGATACATGCGATCTTGGTGCTATAGTATCGTCAGTGCTTTGGCCACTCATAGGCTCCCGTCTGCGTGGTCGACGGCAAACTTCTGCAAGAAGGTGCATCCGGGATGGTCGTAGCATGCATTCCTGCCTTGCATGTAGGGTCACGGACCTCTAGCTTTATATAGTATCGGCTCCCGATATCAACTGAAGGGGCTCCAACCTCCGGTCTGATTACATGCGCATATTTTCAGGATATTCATTTAAACAACAGGAACAATCTCATGGCTCTAAAAGCTATCTAATGATTAAACTATGTATTTTATCACCGATCTTAGATCACAAGGAACTTACAGCTATTCATGAATGGATGCCATAATACTTCAGGCTCCATCACACTTGGATCACCAAATTATCCGGATTTGCTCCCGCAATCGTTAGAAGCTGACAAAAAAGTGACAGCTATCAAAGTGCTGGATGTGCTTACACGGGGGCACTTCAATAAAGTGGATAAACGCAAAATGTATAGACAACCCTTCCATCGAGTACTGACATATTCCAAACTAATTGTTTTACAAAACAAACTCTTAGCACAAGGATGTATGCGCAGTATATTCTGTACATACTTGTACCCACATTTTCGTTTGCAATAGGTGGGATACGCACACCACAGCAGTCACAAAAGCAGGATGCCCGCATTCTAACAACAAGTAGCTCTCACTTGAGGCGCGCTCACATAGACTCCCTGGAAGAATCGTCCATAGACGGTGCAACTCCCTAGAACTGAACTCTGGCAAGTCTTCCTCGACCCAAAGTTCAAGCCCGGACTCCAGCCTGTAGCTACTACAGGTCTACTTAGTGCGAGTTGCACAATAGACCACGTCCTGGTTGGTCGCTTGTGTGAAGCTTCAAAGCTGCTTGTAAAATCCATCCAGAAGGAAGAAGAGAGAAAAGTGGTATGCAGGCAGCGATCGGTTAAGGCAACATATCCATAATATTTCCAAGAATGCCCTTATTAGGTTTGAATCTTTGAATAAGTCCTTCGAATTGAGGTTGTTTCCTGCACGAAAGCGTTCGAAGCTCAGGCGGAATTCAAGCCTCAAATTCGGTATCAGGACAGGGCTAGTTGCAGGCGTCAGCACAGAACGGAGCGCTCTGTTTGCAAAAGCGAAGCTAGGGCTAGCGCAGATCAGTTCAAAAGAGGGCACACCGCAAGAAGTCAAGGTCAGGATCGACTCGTGCGGTTCGGAAGTCCTCGAAGCCAGCCTCCAACGCCCCCGAAAAGGCCACCAGCCCTGCTCGCGAATCCTGCAGTTGCGAGTGGCAGCAGGCGATGTTGTACAATATGGACACCTTTTCACCTGCAGACTCTCGCAGCCAACAAGACTTCAAGCTGCGTTCAGAGCAAGGTAAGTTGTCCAGGTTTGCACGAGAATGCGCACCGAGGAGCGCAGCGAGTGGCATGTGTTCATTCTGACAGCGAATTTGTAAGGTGCTTTCGATTTCAGTTGTCGACTCAGTTGGAAAGCAGCGTTCTTTAGGTGTGACTCAAGCACAACGTTCCAACTATCGTTCCACTGCTACGTTAATTGCGTGTGGACAAACGATCGGATTCTCGATAATTTCTATGTTTTCATTAATACCGCTGAGTAGCCTCCTCATCGACTACACAAGCACATCTGAAGAAGAAGCCCGTGGAACAGTGTCGAAAATTCAAGAGAGCAGTTGACAAAAGCGTGCGCTGGACTTGATCAGCACCTTCAGAGAGTTCGCCGGGCTTGTCACGGTTACGCTTAACTCCAGTTCCAGGAAGTCCCAATCCAAGCTCAAATATCTCCAGGGCTTCAGCGTATTTCTTTTTCCCCGTAAGATCGATCCCTTGGGCAATTGCTTCTGCGTGGAGCGTCAACCCCGCGACGACGTTGGAGCCAGGCGCCGAACGTCACAGAGTGCAGGGGTGCGAATGATCGAACGTGGTCGCGTTCTCCACAAAAACAAAGCACTCTCGGAAAGGGTAACTTGGGGCAAGAGTGTCACCTGCGGCGTTCAGAGGGGTGCTTTCTACAGACGGCATTTTGAAAGCAGCAGCAACGACGTCCATATCCTCTGGACCCTGAGGAAGCGTGCCTGTTTGAGTGGCTGCCGAACGAGAACACGGTCAGCCGCACTTTCCCCAAACCTTTTCTGGCTGTTGGAGAGCAACATTGCGGAGGGGAAAGCATTTGGACAAGGTGCGCGCGCGACACGAGTATTTAATTCTGTTCTCCTTGACAGCCACGTGGGCACGCCAAAGTAAGCAAGCGCCTCTGACAGCACGGCTTTGCCTGCCCGGTTACAAGACGCTATTTGTGAGTTTCTGGGACTTACCAAGTAACTGATTCATTTCATCAGGAGTCAAGAATTTTGGCGGCTCCTCAGTGCTACGCGACTTTTGCATGGGCGCTGCTTCTGAATTTGCCCTCCACGTCATTGGATCATTGGGATCCACATCACCAGAAGACACCGAGACCTTTAACAACCGTTTCGAACGCCCGGCTATACTGCTAGGCATCCAAAGTGCCTTTTGTGGACGGGAACCAAAAAAACCGTCTCGAATCACAGAGGATACACGTCTGATAGTCACATATTCTGATGTCTCTCTCCGTGGCCTGCAACACGGAACCTGCTTGGTCTGCATATTACAGCGCGTTGCAAGTGAGGTCATTATAAGGAAAGTCTGATGCTCGAACCACGATGTCAAGGAAGCGTTGTCGTAATTCAAATACCTTTCAGTTTATGTGCGAGCTCATATCCCTGCGTTTTGCTGGTTCAAACGACGACTGGAACGAGGCTGGCGTGAGTCTGAGATGCAGCTGCAGGGTGCACTCGAGCCTTATCTAAATCTACATCAATATCTTCCGTTCGTGTTCGTCTGATGTCTGATAGAGCTCTACAGTGGTTGTTCCCATTATGACGTACTTTTTTAACGGCGTGTAACTTTCGATCTATTTAGTTTCATTGGGTCCCACGAGTGAGAAAAATGTCACAAATTGAGTCAATTTTGGTTCCCTGATGTCAAATTTCTGCATATATCGTAATATCCTTACGTAATGAAGACAAACATGACTGCTACCCTAAAACTACTGTTCCCATTATGACGCGCGCTTCTAAAAGTTATTTGTTAAATATGGCATAGCCACTTTTTTCTCCTGGATCCGTTCGCACGGGGTTTCTGCGATATCGTTCGATATAATGGGCCAAATAAGCCGATCCGGGTATCAATATGTAGGGAATTTAATTGGTCGATCGCCGGTATGGTGGTTTGTACACGTCCGATCAAGCAAATGCCCTTGAAATACCCAAACATGATGTGCGTCATAATGGGAACACGTCATAATGGGAACAGCCACTGTACTCGTTCTCATACTCGATACTGCATACTCGATACTGTCGTGTGACACTGATACTACTCTCAATTCTGGCTGAGATGAGACCAGACACCAGAGCCTGCAGCCTCCGGACGCGATTTTTCACTTTTGTAAGGATTTCGTATTTTTTTGTGACACTACAACTAGACCGGAGATAGGCAGATAGAGAGGCCAACCGAAAAATCGATGTCGTCCGATCGTGAATTTTAGGGTATCAAATGACCGTTAGATCAGTCTGATCATGGATATATATAATACCCGTGTGTGATTCCGAGGGGATCATCCTTTTTTTTAGTGATTTCTACCTCTTTTTGACCCCTTTTTAGGGGATTTTGCACAGTGTTTAGGTGTCCCCTTTCCGTAGCCCCGGAATTTTGTTTTTTTACACTGTTAACGTTGCGAGTTGCAGTTTTTTTCATTTTCGATTCGATTTAGTCAAAAGACCGAATTTCAATGGACGCCGAGCTCGATTCAGAAAAATTGCATGCTCACAAACGATTACTCGTGCCGTCGGAACGATTCCTCGTCGCTGATTGGGTAATCGAAAATCGGAAGCTCTAGAGTCCTCGATTTCACGGAGGACCGCCGGAACTCGAGAGCTCAGCCGTTCGCTGTCAGCGCAAGCGAACGTTGCTTCAGGCTCTCAAAAAAGCTTTCCGCAGTATGTAGGCCTTACAGGCGTGCTTCATTGTGACGCATCTTTTTCACGGGGAAGCTGATTTCCCCCCCACTGTATGGGGGCTTGCTTCTCCCTGTTTCACCCCTCGCCGTGTGTGTGACGTGTGACACCCAGTTAGCCGTGACATCGATCCGTGACCTGCTAGTTAGCCTCCGCGTTAGCCTAACTTATTAGTTTATGTTATCACCGTTCCGAGCACCCGGCCCTGCGTGTTTTCTGTGCTTTACTGCTAATATATTCACCCGTTACGAATATATTACCAGATCATTCTTCCTATAAGGTTATCGGTCCCGTACCGCGCTAGTGGTGCTCACAACATTTTACTCGCTTCGGCCTCATCGCCGATTCTACATCCGTACTTATCCGTTCTAATCCGTCAGCGGTTTAAAGACATCTCCGTTACCGTCTTTACCCGTTCGAGTACTCCGCCTACCGTTTGTGTCTATTGGGGATACGGTGGGGTAACCCACCGTAACGAGGCGTTACGGTGGGTTAACCATACCCTAAGGTCTTAGCTATTTATTATCATTCTGAAGCAGTATATCGGGTCATACACGTGACACACATTGACTTTAGACTCATATCCACCATGTGAAATGGAAAATATACCGCTAGATCGCCGACACGGCAGCAAAAAGACATGCCACCGCAAGCGAAAACAACGAAACACCCTGAAAAACTTGTAGGTTGCAAACTCAATGTTCCGGCCGGTGCTTGTGGCCGTGAATGGGCCATTCAGGAGTTCAAAGACGTTTGCGACGACCCCCTGTCGCGATTATGAACAGCGCCGTGTCGTGGCGGGTGTCAGGGTGGCCAGGCTGTTGAGGTTCCAGGTGTGAGGGTTGGTGGAGTTAGGGCGCGCGGGTGTCAGGGTGGCCAGGCTGCTGAGGTTCCAGGTGTGAGGGTTGGTGGAGTTAGGGCGCGCGGGCTGTTACGGGGGAAAAATTTTGTATATATATGGAATGTGAAAGGTTCAGGAAACAGGGCAAAATTGTGAAAAAGGCCCCATTCTGGGAGTGTCGAAAGTGCACGGGACTGGTGAGCATCCCCAAAGGTCCTGACAGGCAACCTGACGAAAAGGTGCCGGGTCAGAGTGGAGTCCTGAAGGGGAAGGCGAAAAGGGGCAACTCCAGCTCGAGAACCACGCAACGACGGCCAAACGGGCTGCTGGGCCCAACTCCAAAAGGGTTACCAAGGTCCAGCAGCCGGCAGATACCAAATTCACAACTCGCTCGGGCTGGCTGAAAAGGTTGAATTCAGCTCCCGCGTTGGGCCAACCAGCCCGAGTGGGGATGCCCAAAGAAGGTGGCGGCAGTCGGCGCTGAATTCACAGGGTCGGCTCAGGCCACAACAACGAAAGAACACAGTCGGGTAAAGTTTCAGAATTCATGGTGTCCAAGCAGCGAAAGAGTGTGGTGAATCCACTCCGCGTTCATACAGCCAGAGCGCGCGTGAATGCACACTTGAAACGGTCACAGCGGGGTCCGGAAAGAGGAGCCGTTGACTCTCGGGAGTTTGAAAAGTCGTCAGGAGTGTTGAGCGGTGACGTCGTCTGAAGCGGCCGAGCTTAGCCAAGCGTGCTGAATTTCCGAGCTTGTGCTGAATTCGGGTTTTTGAAACGGAAAGCCGCTGGCCGTCTCGGCGTCGCCGTGCACCTTCTCAACACTCTAAGGGTGGGAATTCACGGGAGTGCGAGCTATCGCGCCTCACCTGAGAATTCCCTTGGGAACTTGGTAAAGAAAAGTAGTCGTAAACGACGAAGACGATGTCTTCGTACGGACACGTAGAAGGCAGCAGCAGCGGCGTTAGTGAGTGAAGCTAAAGCTGAGCTGTGGCACGCACACATACCGCAAACGCACGCACGCACGCATGAATTCAGGGTACACTTTTGCGCGCCTGTTTATTGTCGTGCGGTGAATTCAGAGGTGCTCCAGACTCCTTAGGTGCATATCGGGTCCCTGCACGACTGTCCGTTCCTTGCAAGAAAACACGGAAAGCGTTCACTTAGCACACAGCGTTTCGGACTTACCTCAACTGCGCGGAGCTGCGGCCTTTAGTGTTGCGGATTCGCCTTCCGTTATGCGAGTGTGGATCTACGCCTAACCGGTGTGGTCGCGCGAGCGGGGTTGCGAGTTTGGGGGCACTGAATTCAGGCTATGCGCTACGTGAGAAGCGCGTATCAGACGAACTGTCCCTGACTGATTCAAACAGGCGCTTAGTGCGTGGGGATTTGCAAAGTCGCTGTAAATTCAGCGAGGAAATATATATATTCGATACAAATTTACGCAAGGCCAAGATGATTTTGAAAGGTTCAGTGTTATCTGCAGAATGTTTTGAAATCGTCTCTATTCTCTTTAAAAGCTCCTTTCCTACAGCTGCAGCTAGGCGTTTTGTGTCTTCTCGGTTCGCGGTGTTTCGCCTTCTCCAATCAGCGATCTGCTTCCTCATTTGAACTGTCGCCAAATGCTACATCCCGTTGGTGACTCTTGAGATACTACATTCTGACGATGGCTGCTGTTGTGACGTGGTGTCACATGTGGTGCGTCCATGTCGAGTTGCCGTGAACATCCGCGCTTGGGGCGCGGCGCAGTGCTTCGCGTTTGTACCCGTCGGTGTTGCAGGTGCCAGCGGTGATCCGGTGCGGCGAGCCGGCGACTTCGTCCACGTGGCGCGGATGAGGCGCTGTGGTGCCTGTGATGTTCCTTGATCTTCACGAGGCCGTAGATGGGCTCAGCCTGGCCCGGCGGATGTCGCGCCACGCCCGGCGGACTGTTGCCCCGGTCGTGCGAGCGGGAGCAGTTCAGAGAGAAAGCATTTTGCAGAACAGGAAATGGGTCAGGGCGAATGTAGTTCGAGTTTGGCGTTGGTGTCGTACGTGGTGACGTGGCTGTCGTGCTGCTGAATAACTGACTGGGGTGTTTTGGGTAGATGTAACGGCTGATACGCCATGGGTGGCGCCCGTGGCTGCTGTGCGATGGTGCTGTTGTCGTGACGCGTCGTACTGTACCGCGTTGGCGTGTTTTGGGTATAACTAAGATGCGTGACAAGCGTCATCGGGCAAATAACTGATTATGAGGAAGGGGTCGTCTGGAGGGCGCCGTACTGATCGCGGGTTTCACGGAGTTTCGACTCGCGAAAGGGGATGTGCCTGTGAGGTTTGCTCCTGTAAGGGTGGCGGTCAGGAAGGCTCGCCCTTGGACGTAGGTGCTGGCATCTGCTTTCCTGGTGGTTTGCTGAAGCAAGATTTACATCGGGCTGACGTGGATTGCTGGTGGTATCTGAGCGTGAAATTGGGGCGGTGGTGTGGCTGGTTATAAATGCTGGTGGTATCTGAGCGTGAAGTTGGGGCGGTGGTGTGTTGCTGGTATAAATCTTTGGTGAGTATCGAGCGTGAAATTGGGGCAGTGGTGTAAGGCAGTATAAATGCGGTGGTATACAGACGTGGAATTGGGGCAGTGGTGTGGAGCTGGTATAAATGCTGGTGGTATCTGAGCGTGAAATTGGGGCGGTGGTGTGGCTGGTATAAATTGTGGTATCTGAGCGTGAAATTGGGGAAAAGCGATGTTGCGGAGTGGGGGAGAATGGTGACAACTGGGCGCGGGCGTGAGAATGACTGTCTGAGAGGTGGCAGGGAAGTGGCGAAGCTGAGAGCGCAAAGGGGAGGGAAGGCCTTTGTCGGGGCTGCGAGGGGGACCCCTCCCGGCCCCAGGGTTGGGCGTGTCTATAGTTGTGACAGCTGTCGCGATTATGAACAGCGCCGTGTCGTGGCGGGTGTCAGGGTGGCCAGGCTGTTGAGGTTCCAGGTGTGAGGGTTGGTGGAGAAGGGCGCGCGTGGCGGGTGTCAGGGTGGCCAGGCTGCTGAGGTTCCAGGTGTGAGGGTTGGTGGAGTTAGGGCGCGTGGGCTGTTACGGGGGAAAAATTTTGTATATATCCCCCCCCCAGCTGAGGGCGTACTGGGCAGGGAGCCTTCTGCTGGTTGGGACGGGGAGAGTGCGATGTGTTTGTCAGGGTGGGGAGCTGATGTGGCGGAGTGTGGGGTGGGCTGGCTGCGGCTGGTCGTGTGGAGTTGGGGGTGCGGCTGCGGCTGGGGGCGCGCTGATCTCGAAGTTCAGTGGCAGGCGGTTGTGGCTGTGGGCGTGTTGTTGTCGTCGTTGATGGTGTTGGAAATTTTTTTGTATATATCCCCCCCCCAGCTGAGGGCGTACTGGGCCGGGAGCCTTCTGCTGGACGCTGAGGTGGTGGAGCGTAGGTTAGGCTTGCTGCGGTCGGTTGTGTGGAGCTGGCTGAGCGGCTGCGGCCGAGGCGCGCTGACCTCGAAGCGTAGTGGCTGGGTGGTTGTGGCTGTGGGCGTGTTGTTGTCGTCGTGGCTGGTGTTGGGGTGTGGCACTCGGGCTGCGGGCTTGGGCTGGGGATTTTTTTATTATTATTATTTTTTTATTAGGGGAATGTTGCGTTGGGGCAGATGAAAGCGTGGGCGTTGGGGCTTCTCGGGGAGGTTGTCAGGGGCTGTGGGGCTGATGTTGGGGTGAGTGCCTAGGCGTGAGGGTGCGCGTCGCGGTGGTTGTGTCTCGGTGGTGGCGAGGTCGTGGGTTGGGCTAGAAGGACATGGAGCACGACGCGGCTTGTGGCTTGAGTCTACGCTGCAGCGTGGTGGCGGTGTCGGCGATGATGAGCCACACGTTGCGCCTGCCAAGTGGGCCCTTCTGCTTGCAGAGCAAGATGCTCATACGTCGCGCAGCGGCTAGTTCCCACAGCCAGCTGCGTCTGGCCGTGTGCGCGTCGAACACGTAGTGCAGGGGCACGTGAGCGCATGTCAGCTCTCTCCCCATAGTCAGTAACGGCAGGGCGATGTCTAAAACTCTGAAGGCGGGGCTGGTGACCACGACGTTGTAGCTGTCCATGCGCCTGACGTTGGCGGGTTGTAGTGCATCCACTGGGGTGCTGGTGGCCATGGCGGGGTTGATGTCTGAGGAGTGCGTGGGCACGCCGCGGGGACGCAGGGCTGCTTCGATGGCGCCCGTGCCGGCATAGGGGTCCCACACTTTGTCGGCGGGATGCCAGGCGACGTGAGTTGCCAGCTGTTCGATTTCGGAGGGGGTGGTGACCACTAGTTGCGTTCCCCATTGCTTGGCGCTGGTGTGCTGGCATTCCGCGTTGGTCATCGGGTGACGGTGTCTGACCGTGTTGGGGTTGGCGGCGGCGAAGTCCATTAATTCTTGGGCTTGTTGGCGTATGTGCTGGGTGAGCTTGGTGATGTGGGCGGGGTCCCAATGACCAGGTAGGAGGGTAGCCGTGGCGCGCAGCATGTTCTGTCTGTCGCCGAGGGCCCAGGTGCTGGGAAGGCTGTCAAAGGGCGTGGGCAGGATGGTTGAGCTGGGTGTGATTTTTGGGATGGCTGCCAATGCGGTGTGTAGGGCGTGCTCTGCGGCGAGTTGGGGCTGGGCCACTGCCTGCTTCTGCGGGGCCGTTGCGTTGTCAGGCAGCAGGTACTGCTGCAGTTCTGCCAGCGTGAAGGTCTCGGAGTCCCCGTCGTCGTATTCGCATTTAAGTGCGTAGGGGCGTTCTGCGGCTCCCAGCCACCGTATGGTGCCCTCGTAAGGCTTACCGTCGATAACCTTCAATGCGCGCTTTCCGTCTAGCTGTTTGCCCCTGTTTTCGTAGGCAGTGAGGTATTGTGGGGAGAGGTCGTCGTCTGGCAGCAGGCCTAGGCAGCGGGGGCAGTACCAGAACTCTTCGTTGGGGACTCGAGTCAGTTTGGGCTGCAAGCACCCCAGGTGATAGCCTTGATTGCAGTCGTCGCAGAGAAGGATGCTGGCGGGGCGATCGGCCTTTTTGCACACTTGGCAGCGCGCGTCCTCGTTGTCGTCCAGATTGTAGGTGATGGTGGGGTCGACGTCGGGCAAATGGCAGATGGCTATTTGCGAGCAGTGCGCGTTGCATGTGCTGCCGCATCGGCCTTGTAGCACGGCAGTGCCGTCGTCAGGCAGCTCTTTGATTTGAAGTATAGGGTCGCGCGTGTGGAGCTGCCGGCCGTGACTTACACTGCGCTTCAGGAACACGAAGTCGCCCACGCGGAAGTTGAATTGCTTGGGCAGGTACTTTCCTGAGCGCACTTGTGCGTATCGCTCGGTCTGGCGGTGCTGGGCTATGGCGATGTTGCTGCCGGCCATGATGGTGGCCCTTTTGACATACTCGGCGCGTTCGAGGTAGCTGGCCGCCATGGCGTCCGCGTCCATGCAGGACTCCAGAGGTTGGCTGAGGCGCTCCTTGATGGCCGGGGGTAGCGTTGGGCGCTGGGCGTATACGAGCTCATATGGTGCGAGGCGTGTGGACTCCTGCGGCGTGGCGTTATATCCCAGCATAATCCAAGGAAGGAACGAATCCCACCGGTCGATGGATCCAGCCTGCTTGCACGCCTTGGTGAGGGCGGCTTTGGTCATCTGGACGATGCGCTCGCTGAGGCCGTTGCTCTGGGGATGGGATTGCGAAGTAGTGCGGTGGTCAATCAGATTATCCTTGAGCAGCTGGGCAAATTCCTTTTCCCACTCGCCGCCGTTGTCGGTCACCACTTCTGCCGGGCACCCGAACCTGGCTATGACGTGGAGGGCAAATGCCTGAGCGGTCTCCACTGGTTCCTTGGTGTGCAGTGGGATGAGGCAGACGTACTTGGTGAAGTGCTCCACGACCACCATGACGTACTGATAGTTGTTCTTGGCTTTGCGGGGCATTTTGGCCAGATCGGTGGAGAAGCGGTAGTACATGCCCTTGACTTCCAGGGGGTTTAGGTGAGGGGCGTGCTTGTCGAAGGTGGTGCGGTAACGGGCGCAAGCGTCGCACTTGCTGACGACGTCGGAGCAGGTGTCGTACAGCTTGGGCCAGTAGAATGCGTCTCTCACCATGGCTGCGGTGCGGCGGCGCCCGAAGTGCCCACACCGTTCATGCATTTGCTTCACAATGCGGTCTCGCTGGTCCACTGGTGGCACAGGTCGCCTTGCCCCGTTGGGCAGGATGCGGATCAGGGATTCTCCTTCGAGCGCGTAGTGCTGTGCTCGTT
>LGRX02004264.1:0-45835 GCA_001247695.2 Cymbomonas tetramitiformis
ACGAAATCTGGAAAGACGAGTTCAAATCTTGGCTCAAAGTTCCGAAGTGCAAGCGTTTTTCGCAGTGCAGTGTATGTGCTTCGATCAAACTCTTGAAGGAGGGCACACCTAAATCCCAGCACGGTAAGCTAAATTCTGAAAATATAGTATTTGCATTTGTTTTACGTTGTTTTAGAAGTTTGTATATTAAAACGTTTTTTTTTTCAGGTCAATACGACAAAATGCGAGAGGTGCACCTTAACCAAGCGCGTGCCGAGCGTGAGAAGTTCTACAAACACGGCCGAAAATCTAACATGACTAAGAGCATCAAGGAAAACAAGACGTGGTGGAAATATTCCTCTGTCATCATTGACGGGATGACCCAATGGACGACGCGCCTGCCGCATTTCAGGCGCATGCCATCATATCTGGACCGAAAGGACTTCTTGGACGTGCACAATATGGGTAGCATCATCGAAAACGTTGGCCGGTTTATGGACTTCAACTACGCGAATTACGGTGACGACGCCAACTTCCTGCTGAACGTGCTGCATCGTGACGTCACTCGAATTCAAGAGCACCGTCGTAAAGGGGATGGCGAGGAACCGTACCCGATGCCGGAAGTGTTATACGTCCAGCTTGACAACGTGGGCACCAACAAGAGCATTATGCTTTTGGCGTATATCTCTTAGTTGGTTATGTCTGGCGCGTTCAAGAAGGTGAAGGTGAACTTCCTAATCGTCGGCCACACCCACGAGAACATCGACCAGATGTTCTCGCGTTTTTCTGTGCGCTTAAAACGCAAGCTTGCGATGACCCTTGACGAAATGATGGAAATCGCAAAGGAGTGTTTCTCGGATGGCATCTTCACGACCGCGGTGGCGAAAGTGCACGATTTGAAGACCTGGTTCGGTGGTCGCTACGAGAACGTCTGTGGCATCTCCACGCAGCAGACCTTCAAAGCGTTCAAGAACGAGGCCGGCGAAGTGGTCGTGCAATACAGTACAAGATGTATTCCACCGACAAGAAGTGGCTACCAGAGGAGGGCCTCAAGGTGTTGAACTCTATGCCCGAGAACCTGCCTGATTTTGTCAAACCGAAAGCCTTCTCCGAAGAAGGGCTTACGAAGCTCGAGGATCTGGTGGACGGGATGCGGACCATTTTAAGTACGACGTTTACACCTACCCACGAGGCGTGGTGGGCGGAGCTGTTGAGGAAGCAACGAAAGCTGACCGAGGAGGGCATTTTCGAGGAGCCCAATGTCCCGTTCGTTTTGCCGAGCAAATTGCACGCACGTTTGAATGCCCCTTTGGTGCATGCCCTGGAAGCTCCTCTCAGACTCGCCGAAGCTCAGATGCCAGCAGCAGCAGAAATTCCAACCCGAATTCAAGAACGCGTAGAACGTGCACCGATTGCCGTGTACACGGGCAAACGTAAGGCGGTGAATCGGGCTGCTAGAAAAGCTGAAGCGTACGTGGCCAACCCGGTATGGGAGGTTTCGTTCGATCAGATGACCGTAAACAGCTACGCCGTTTGCTTCGGAGAAATCACGGGTGTGAAGGCCAACGATGTATGCCAATTCCGTGTCAAGCTCAACGGCAAAGAATGGTCGGACCCCCTGATGCTTGTCCGAGTGCATGCACGGATTGTCTACACGAAGGAGTTGAAGTACACGTACCTGAAAGTGAAGACATACACGGACACTAAGGAGCGAAGACTCGGAAAGGTGTTGGCAGGGAAAGCGGGAGCCTTCTGGGAGAACGCATCCGATACGCCGTCAACTGAGCCCTTCAAAAGTGCAGAGATATTGCTAGCGTGGAACATCGCAGCTAACGAAGCAAAAGGTTGTATCCCAGAAGAACAGTATGGGCAGCTTATAGTGGCACTGCTTGCGCAAAGAGCCAAGAAAAGACGAATTGATAACGGGCAAATGGAAGAAACCGAAGGCGATGAAGACAATAGCGAAAACGAGGGAAATGAGGAAGTGCCGACCTGTCCCGACCGGTCCAGAGCTGACCAGAGGTGTAAAGACCTAGACGACGGTAGCGATGTTGAAATGTGAATAGAATCAGTTGACTAAGACGCAGGAAATAGATGTACATAATGTAAATACGATTATTAGAGAAATCTGATATGGCAATTGCTCATTTCTTTTGTATGTCATGCTCGCTACCATTTACAGCACAGAAAATAAATTGCATGCTTCACCGTGTCTCGGAAACATTTTCGTACGTGTCTTGTAATTTTACCGTTGCGCAGGCCTGCGAGCAAAATTATTTTCAACATTAACATTTTCAGCACATATATTTTCTAAATATCGCCAAAAACAGCTGATGTCAATTATCTACCCTAATGTCAATTTCATCGAATAGCGTGTTTCTCTCCTATTCATATCTAAAGGCTTTTTATAATACACCTTACCATTCTTAGAAGTAACCTTCATATACTTAGGAGAATGTGTATCAATTTCACTCATTGTTATAATATAGAACTTATAATCTTTAAGCAGATTCAAACACATTTTTATCAATACTTAATTCTTTTGAATTCATGATATCTCTTTCGCACTTTATACAAAGACGATCTAATTGTTTACATCGAGACCGTCTCATATTATATCCTATAGCATGAATCAAAGCAACGATAATTGTCCCAAATTGAAAGACATCACACGTATTTATTTCAAACATTATACATTAAACTGATTTTATTTTCTAGTTAGAGTTAGAGTTAAAGTTAGAGTAAGAGTTAAAGTTAGAGTTAGAGTTAGAATTTAAATCAAAGTCATTAAAAATTGATAGAAATGATAAGTAATGATTAGAAAATTATTTTCTTGTGTATTCTAATATGGGTTTTAAGAAAGGTGAAAAAATTACTGATGAAGCTACTCTAGAACGATTAAAAGTTGCTCGATTAAAAGCTATGGAAACAAGAAGAAAAAATTCTGAAGCCAAAAAAGATATCAAACTTGCTAAAGAATTAGAAAATAAAAAAGTGTTGGAGGCTGCTCAAAATAAAATAAAATCATCGATAAAAGAACCTGAAATTACTGAAAAATTCGAACAAAAATCTGAACCGGAAATAATCGAAAAGAAATATGTTAAAAAATCAAAAAAGAAACCTGTGATTGTTGTGGAATCTGATAGTGAAACTTCGGGTAGTTCAAGTGACGATGAACATCAACCTCAAGTGATTATCAAAAAATCAAAAAAGAAAGACAAAGTTTCAAAACCGGAAGGAAAGCCAAACGCAGCACCTCCGACTTATCATGACGTTTTGAATTCAGACCCTCATTTTCATAAAACATTCAAATCATTGTTTCCAGAATTTTGAAAGAATATTTGTATCATTTATCTTTTTCAATAGTCTTTCCCATAAGAAACAAATATCTCTTGATTCTTTTTTACATTTGATGTTAATCGAACATTTCCTACAGAATTTATTTTAGCATAATTTTTGCATTTGATTCTTTTGGCACTTTGAGGGGTACAATCATTGAACTTACCGGCAACTGAATTTGTTTTCGATGCATCATAAAACAGATTATTATTCTTTTTCCAAATATGTGTTCTTCGATTCAATGGAGGTAATTCATTCATTGTCAATCGTTGCGTGCCGACGGTGTATCGACCAACTAACTTATCTTTTTTCAAGTCTTCTTTGGCATATACCCCAAGACCTGAATTTGGAATACTACTTTCCTTTATATCTACTACTCTATGAACATAACAATAAGGACTATATTTACAAGTCATGTTTCTACATTGATTTCCACTACTTTTTGAAATAGCTATACACCGTTCACAAGATGTTTTCTTCATAAATTATGGATTTTTTTTTCAGGAATAATAAATTCATCAAATCGTTTTCGAAACATCGATGGATGATTGTCTTTCTTATGTAAATCGATTAATAGAAATGAATGTGGTTCATTGATAGCATGTGCATATACTTCATAGAAAGTCGTTTCGTCAATTTCACCGGCACAAGATTCATATATTTCTTGTAGTTCTTTTTTGTCTTTCATTTTGAATATAGCTAAAGAAGTTGTATTATTCTTCACGGCCCGTGGACAACCACCAAATTGAGATTTAAAATTCTGAATAGCAATAAAACAACTTATTCCTAAAGCACCACCGGTTTCAAAATCAGCTATATGTCGATGTCTTGTGATAAAATTTAGAAATTTTGGAGTTCGAAACAAATTCGTTGATTGACAATCATCGACAAAAACAGCCAATATAGGACGTTGACCATTATATTTATGTACGGGCTTTTCGAAACCGTCTGATGTCAAAAATTCGAGCAATAATTCTGGGTCGATATCATCGATAAAGATGTTTCTATTATTTAATTTGTCCATCAATGAATTCCATTTTTCAAGTCTTCATGATATTTCAAATATATGTCTCTTTCTTCTTCGGCTTTTTGAATAATATCATTAATAACATTTGCACCATCGTCGGGTTGGTACACATCTTCGGAGTCGATATCTAATGACTTCATTAATTTTTTGTTTGAATTAAATGTAGGACTTATAACAAATATTCGATGTAATGACCTTTCTTTTTTCAACATTTTCAAATAGTTAGTCACAGCGACTGATTTTCCAGACGAACGTTTTCCAATAAATATTGAATTTTGATGAGCTTTTAACATGTTCGGTCCGGTTTTGATATTGAAAGCACTTCCATTTGGCACATCGATGTTCATATCTTTCACTTTTACAATCTTCATTAAAGATATATGTATAGTTTGTTTATTATTTTTTTAAAAGAAACTATTCTCCAAAAACAATTTTCGATTGTTTCTTTTGATATTCAAATCTTTGATTAAATCTATTATTAACAATTGTGGAATGACATATGCATTACGTATTCCTATATTGTCTTTGGAATTTGATGATTGTGTGCGTTGAGCGGTATACATGTGTTTGCTATATTGTTGTTTGATATCACACGGAGTATATTTGTTACATACTTCTAGATTTAGATGTTCTTTGTTTGTCCATATGTTTGTCATTTTTCTATATTGAAATCCATATTTACAATAACAACATGTGTGTTTGTATATTTCTAAAGGTTTCATAAATTCTCTATGTTGCAACAATCCACCGTCAGCCGGGTTTTCAATATACCAATATGTCGGTTGAAAAAAAATCAATAATTTCAATGGTGCGTTTTACAATAGCGTCCGCCAATACTAAATTTCTCGGTTTGCGTCGGTGTGCTTTAGAATACTCCGTACACGGTGGACTTGCCCATATGATATCAAATCTTTTAGGAACACATATGTTTTGATAGTTCCATTCAAGAATATTACATTGTATTGTTGGGTTATACTTTGATAGAATATCTAACGTTGTTATTTCACAATTTGGGAATTCTTTCGTTAATGCTTTTGAAAATGATTTCGTTCCGCAAAAAATTCCTAATATTTTCATATATGTTTATTTTAATCATTTTTTATTTTTTAGAAACTAATACTATGTTGAATTTACACAACAATGATTGTTTTAACATTTTCCCTAACATTCCAAGAAATTCAATAGACCTTTTCATTTGTGATTTACCATACAATCAAACAAATTGTTCTTGGGACAAGATTCCTTTCGATTTAGATAAATTATGGATTGAATTAATGAGAATAGGTAAAAGAAATTCAGCCTATATCTTTTCTACTACCACTAAATTTGGACATAGCATTATTGAAAGTAATAAGAAGATGTTTCGATATGATATCGTATATGAGAAAACGATGTCATTAGGCTTTTATCATGCAAATCAAATGCCTTTGAGAAGTCATGAAATGATATATGTCTTTTACAAACATTTACCAACATATAATCCAATAATGATTGAAGGTCACAAACCCTATGTAAGACAAGGTCAAGGTCCTCGGACTGAATTATACACTCATTACACCGATAGAACACCAACCATTTGTAAAGATGGAAAAAGGTATCCAAGAAGTGTAATCAAATTTTCAAATGGAAACTACAAAAGCAAACATCCTTGTAGTAAACCGTACGATTTGTTCGAATGGATAATTAAATCTTACTCAAATCCTTACGATAATGTATTAGATTGTTGTATGGGTGTTGGAAATTCAGGTTTGGCATGTAAAAATCTCAAAAGAAACTATATCGGTATTGAACTTAATAGGAAATACTTCGAAATAGCTAAAGAAACCATCGATAATTCAAAGTAAATTTTAGTGCTTATTAAGTTTATATTTTCTTAACAATCAGTTACAGAATGACAGTAATCTTCCCCTAATAAATTTTAGTGATAAAGCTTTACTCTTTGATTTTACAAACCATAAAGACTAAACCTTAACCCAAACCTTAACCCAAACCGAAACCCAAACCTTCAAAAAAAAAAAACTATGCCTCGCAACAAGCAACAAGCAATTGCACGTGAAGAAACTATTGATATGGAAGAAGTGGACAGTTTAAACGAGCCATTGCTGGACGAATTGGCGTGTGCACGCTTCGCCGTTGATAATATTTATTGTCAACACGCGATTGAGAGTCATCGCACCGGTTTTCGCCATTCACTTTGGCTATGCTGGGAGTGCAGAACGTTAGTATGCTGTGAGTGTCACCGCGAACAAGCATCGGACAAGAAACCAATAATGCGGCAGTTTAAACTTACGGGTTTCACCGACCCCGCGATGACCCTCTGCGAACCTTGTGTCGAATATATTGGTTTCAAAAAAACTCGCTATCCTAACGAGGTGATATTACCTCCTTTTAATCCCGAAGAAGACGCCCCTACAACAGCCAGAAGCATGCGAAACAAGGCAACCAAGGAAGAGCGGCGTGCGGCAAAGTTAGCGAGAAAGAATATTTAGAAATAGACAAAAAGAAACAGATAGACAGAAACACAAATACAACTATTATATTATTAATAGCTATTGTAATACAAGAAGTGTTTTTGTTTGTTGCTTTGTCCTAAAGGCCTATTTTTTGACGCTTGTTCGCATCGGCCACAACGCCGGCGATTTTGCCCGCTGCTTCGGCCACTTGTTTAAGCAATCCGGGCCTCTCGGGTTCGTCAGAAACAGGTTCTGCATCTTTTTCGTCTTCATCGTTGTCCGTGTCTGCTGCGGCCATTGCAGCTTCATAAGCACGACGTTGCTTCTTGCTCATATTTGCCAGCATCGCTTCTTCAGCTTGCTTCACCGATTCCTGCTTTGCCTTTTCAACTAATCCTGTTTCAAAAATAGCAAAAGCCTTGGGGATGTAGTCCCTGTACTTTTCAAGGTCTTTGACGTCTGCGTTGCGATGCAACAAGTCCACAATGGCTTGTTCCTCCAAAGTAAACTCTTTTTCCGCGTTGCGGGTAGGCTTAAAGTCTTCTCCGTTATCACGGCGGTTATAAGGTAATGCTACCTTAATCTCAAAAGGGGGAGACCCCTTGCAAGAATGACCGTAAATAACATAACGTTCGCCATTACGGACGAAAGGAGTCTTGAAGAATCCTGTTACAGCCACGTGGTGTTTTGACCCGAAGGTTACGGGCTCGTTATTCGCCGAATGGGAACTCTGCAACGTAGTCCAATTATTGGTGCGTAGCTTGACCGTCTCATTGTCCGCTGTGTTTCCAACAGCTGCAATTTCTTGCACATCTTCGTAGTCCATATTCATTGTGTTCATAGTTACCTACAGTAAAAGCGTGCGAGGTATTACGGTAAAGAGATGAGTGAATACAGCAAACAGGTACGTGTTAGCAGTAAAGGGGAGGGTGATTACAGTGACGAGGTACGTGTCTACAGTAAAGGGGAGGGTGATTACAGTGATAAGGTACGTGTCTGCAGTAAAGGAGAGGGTGTCCACGGTAAAGGGGAGGGTGTCCACAGTAAAGGGGAGGGTGTCGACTGTAAAGGGGACGGTCTCTACATTATAACGTAATGCTTCTACATTATAACGTAATGCTTCTACATTATAACGTCATATTTCAATTGACACCGTTAGATTATTTTCTAAAACATTTATCTTACGGTTTTAAACAACTAATCGAAGAGCGACCGACTGACGCACGTGACACTCGTTACATATTTTTGCGCGAGGTAACTCATGCAAACTCTGTTAAGAGAAGTGCTTTTTAGGTTTTGACTCCTAAGTTTGATATAATAGTAGTACAGAACCATGCCGCCAAAGAAAGGAAAAGAATCGATGACAACTCCCGAAAAGGGACCGCCGTGTAAAGCCGTCGTTAGGTCTACGGGTCTGAAATGTACTGCACCAGCCACGGAGAACGGCCTGTGTGGGCGACACCAACCAAAATCCGTCAAGTCGAAACCTGCAGACTTGTTTGCTACCACCCCCAAAGCTATAATTGGAGAGACCTCAAACGCGTCTCAAATCCCTGTCGACTCTGCAGCTCCTAAAGAGAAGGAGGTTGATGCGGCAGACGAAGAGAAAAAGGAAGAAGAAGAGAAAGAGAAAGAGGAAGACCAATTCGCTGCTTTCCCAAAACCGGACTTTGGTATCACTGAGGAGTTTCTGAAATATGTCGATAACGTGGTGGAAATAATCAAAGGTGACTATACGACAGAATGGGAAAGTTGGTGTGTAGCCAAAGCATATACCCACCACGCTTGGGATGTTTTCGGAGGTGACTGGGTTGAAAAAGCCCACGAGCGATTAAACAGACTGGAACAGTCTGGGGGTGTACCCCCGAACATTGCTGAGAGAATTGCTGCGATTGAGACTCGTTTGGACATACAGGCTCAGGAACTTCAAGAGTTGTATACTCTTAGAGGTAGACACGACGAACTCGAACGCAATTATCATAACTTGCAGCGTTCTAACGACGAGAAGACTGAACGAATGAACTTTTTAGAACTTCAGTTAATGGGTGGCATTACCCCTGACGAACCTGCCAATACAGCTGATACCGATTTAGCTAACGTTATGTCCGATCTTGGTTTAGATGGTTCATAGAACTTAGCATACAAATAGAAATAAATAGCACACATAGTAGTTGGTGCCTTTTGTAACAATAGTAAATAAAGTGTGGGTTTTGAAACTTTACCACCGCAATTTGTAAGTATAATAACTTTTTGTATTTCTGAAACTTTACCATAATAACTTATCAGCGAAATAGCTATTAGTACTTTTGTTATGTCTATCTTTATTGTGTCTCAACTTGTATAACTTCCTCCTTTGGTTAGCAGATTTAATACCTTTTGCTTTCATATAAGATGGATAATCCATCATACCTCTTGCTCCAATACTTGCTATTTTCTTATCATTTTTCTTATCAAACACATCAAGTTTTTTATTTTTATTAGTTGATATCTTGACATATACTTTTAGTTTATTTGCTTTATCTTTGGTGTATTGTGATATTGAATAATTAGAAGTCATTTATATAGTCTATGTTATTATATTAGTATGCAAAGGTCTTTGTGCTCACCGTTGAATAATTTTTGCAATAACAAAGTGCTGAATTCATCAAATAATATATTCAGTTTTCCTAATAACATGGATACTCCTAATTCAGTTTCAGATTTATATAAAAGGTATGAGTCAAATGAAAGTGAAAAGAAACGATATAGAGTTCAAATGAATAGCTTGTTCAAACAATTAGGTGATTTGCAACCGTCACAAATTCAACAATCGTTTTCCAATAGTCTTAGGGAAAAGGCTCTCCATGTTGGAATATCTTCTTATCTCGGTTCAAGAAATTATCAATCTGATTTGTTGTTTCCGGGCGGTTATGAACATAACACCTATGTGACCGCTCAAAGACAATTGAATAAAGATATTCTTAACAATCGATTCAATATCGACCCGGAGCTTTCAAATTATGACGCCGTAATACTCAATAATGGAAATAATCAGATACATATTGCATATCACGGTGCGTCGTCAAATCCATCCTACTTAAATGAAGATAGAGCGGACATATTTTCGGTGATTAAAGGTAAACATGAAACACGAGATTCATTTTTAAGGGCTGAAAAGGTATATTTAGACACGTTGAAAAAATATCCTAATCATGACATTGAATTGTTAGGGACATCTTTGGGCGGTGCGAAATCCATTCATGTCGGTGAGAAATTCAATGTTCAATCAACGACCTTCAATCCATTTCTATCACATATACATACTCCTAAAGTCAATGGAAATGCACCGCAAAATATTCATCGAGTTGTAACTGATTGGGCCACTGCGGGAGCTTTGAAAATACCATCAAATTCAAATAGAAAGTTGTTTCATTACTTCGAAAACAAGAACCCTTATGATTTATTGAAAGCACCGTATCAATATATCACTTCGCCCCATAATCTCAAACAATTCTTTCAAATGCCAAAGAATAACAAAGTTAATAAGGTAAATTTATTGAAATCTACATTCAATACTATAGGGACCGGACTCGATGTGTTGATGTTCGGAAATGCTTTGAATGACGCAAGAAATCTTTCATCAAAAAATGTTGGAAGTGATGAATTTAACAATCGAATTTCAGAAGATTTGAATCCATTAGGACTGTTAGGAGTAAATTTCGATATCGACAAAAATTACTTGCATGACGACGCACCCTTAGAAGCAAGATTATTGGCTGATTATATATCAAACAAAGGTCCTCAAAGAATGACATCATTTGATAGAAGTATAGATAAATCACAATCAAATAAGTATACATCCATCAATGAAAATATGATTAAAGATGAAAACAATAATCTTTTGGTAAATTATGGAACGTGAACACTTAATAAAAAATGCTCAGATTTTGTACCCTGATTTATCCACATTTCATATTGAATTGATTGTTGATGATTATATCAAAAGACCAAAACTATATGACGATATGTATAATGGAAACATTGAATTACCTTTACCATTGAATAGAGATTCAAAGGAAGATATTGAAATGAATAAAAACTATATTGATATTATAAATAGAGATAGTCATGAGTGTAATATCTGAACGTACACTTTATTTATCAAGTGAAGACCTTTCATCTTTTGGTGATTCCAGAATTATCAATATCAATATACCAACACAATTAACAAACTATAAAAATACAAACAAATTGAAAATAATTGTAAACAGTTTTTCGGCTGCAAAGACTTGGTATACCATTAATGAATATAATGGAATTTTCTATATTGCTAAAATAAATTCTGATGATTTGTATGAATGTAGAATACCTGATGGAAATTATACAGATTTAAATGATTTAAAATCGATTTTAGAAACAATTATCTTAGATGTTCTTGTCGCCAACTTTGGGTTTGCAAGGCCTGCTGATAGCGTTGATGTTACTTACAATGCAATTTCAGGACGTTTTACGATTACACTTAGCAAACCTGCTCCTAATATCAAATTTGTTGCATTTTCAATAACCGGTGATTTTCAAGCAGTGCCAGGGAGTAATTTAGGTAATGCATTAACTCCTATGCTGTTATCTCACGCGGATCCGACATTGAAATCGATCGATTCACCCCCCACAAACGCCCATTTGGACCCCTTAGACACCCCCTATGAAGGCATTCGATAGCTCAAAATGTGCCTAACGATGCCAAGAAGAACTTGGTTGCAAGCACGAACACGTATGTCTTCATATGCACCTTAACAAGCAACGGGCTAGCCGACCATGTCGTAGAAAGTCCAAATGCCATAACAGCATAGGAGTTAAATAATATTTTTAATTCTCCCGGTAAATACAATGATGTAGACCAAGTCTTAGGCGGACAAACAAATAAATCAGTTGCCGGTTTAGCAGATTTTTCACAGATTAAAGATTTGTTTGACATCGAAACCGTAAATGAAGTATTTATTTCCAAATTTCCCGGTAATTTGCAAACAAATGACGCTATTTATCTCAGAATTTCATCGTTGCCAACAAACAATTTAGAAAGCACTAACCTTTCCAATAATTCAAAAGAGAATGTTATTATTTCCGGTGATATTTTAGGGAAAATTTTGCTACCTTCAGATTTAACTAAACAATTTATTACTTATTTAGATTACGATGAAAACTTTGCAATAGACATTCAAGCATCACAATTTACATTTCTTCGTATCACACTTACGGACAAAAAAGCAAGATTACTTCCTACCGCCGTTTCCCAAAATGGAATTGAACAGTCCATAAATTATGCATTATCTTTGAAATTAAAAGAATATGTGAATTAAAATTATATTATATATATTATAGAAAAAATGTCTTTACCGTATAGTCTTGCATTTGGACTTCAAAAACTAAGTGGATATAGTACTCAGTATTTTCGTCTTGAAACGACAAACTTGACCGAAGTAAATCCTTACGGTGTTATAACTTCGAATCTTCCAGTTAATGTTTTGTGTAATCTGAAAAGTTTAAGTATGCATTGTAAAGGTCGTGCTAACAATCCTGCCATAGCTTGTACGGACGCCGCAACCCAACCTGATTCAGTTATCACAACTTTGCCAAATGGAATCGAAAAATTGATTTCTCGTGTAGAAATTTACAGCGGTGGAATAGCTATTTCGAGTGGCATGAGTCAATATTCAACGGTATCAACGGTTTTGGACAATCTTAAAACAACGTTGAATAAAGAAGTATCTTATCAAAGAGTTTTGAAAAATCAAGAAATAAATGTTAATACCGATAGTTATTATCAAGAAGAAAGACCATATATTTTGAATAATTTCCTACAATTTATAGGGGAATCTTCACCTGACTACCTAGATACTGCGTTACTACCAAGTATTCAAATTCGTTTTTTCATGCATGGACCGGAGGTGTTGGGTGCATATCAAAAATCATTAGGGGCCGGTGTTGCATTTAACGGAACAGCGGCAGCAGAACTTGATGCAAAAGCGACATGGAAATTGACTGATTTGCATTTTACAATTGAAACAATTACATTTTCAAATGGTGTTTACGATAGTGCTGTCGAAAGAAAACTAAAAGAAGATTCTTATATTGAGATGCCTTTCACTAATTATTTTACCTTTCAAGATACTCAAACGGAAATGACTAAATCGAATCGATTCTCTTTGTCGGCACAATCTTTGGATATGTTATACGCTGTTCAAAGGCCTTCAAATTACAGTTCTGTTAATAAAGGTTTGCATAAAATTGATAACAAAATAGGTGCTACTTTCGTTCCAAGTTATTTTAGATTTTATTCTGGAGACATTCAATCTTGGCAATATAATGTCAACTCAATTTATTATCCAAATTATCGTGCCACCGCTCTCGATGCTTTTAACTTGGTCACTATTGGTAAAGCTGATAATTATTCTGACGATTCAGGTTGTAAAGTTAATTCTTTAGAAAATTGGTACAATTCTTATTGGACTGCTATGCTTCGATTAAATATGCCTATGCCAGGTATGGGACCTCGTAATTGTAGTGGAATAGATACCCGGGGTTTGAATTCTTCATTCTTTCTTCAAACTCAAAAATCATCAACCGCAGACCCACTTCAAACACCTTTGACGAATAACGAAACATTTATTATTGCACAATGTACAAGTATCATTCGTATTGGTATGGGAAGAATGATTGAAGTGGTTGTATAAAAACTAATTTAATTGTAATTGTATATAATTATGGCTGAACAAGCGGGACAAATTTTTGCTTCAAACTTAGGAAATAAACCATTAGGAAAAGTCGATGTTAAATTACCAAATATGATGTTAACTTCAGGCTTTCGAAGTTCTTCGATGATGATTGTTCCATGTAAAACAATACAAGATTTACGACCACCTGCAAGAGTTTCTAATGTGGACCCTATGTCAGGTTTCAAATCATTTACATTAGGACACGGTGATAAAATTACAAAACAAAATGCTATGTTTTCATTTCCCAATATTCATCCATTAAACAATAAACTGGCACCTTTGGCTCCGACATTCTTTGTGAAATAAAATTAAATTATAGGATATAGTATATAATGTCTTCATTCGGAAATGATTTTGTGTTAGATAAGAATGTCAAAGTTAATAATGGTGTGTTTATTGGTGCCAAAGATAAAACAACAGTAACAACTTTACAAATGGTTGGAGCAAATATCATGATGGATATCGATGGTTCTCAAAGCAAAGACCCTGGTGTTGTTTATCTAAATATGGCTGCATTAACTGATAAATGCAAAGTTCGTATGGCTGGATTTCCTGTTATAACCCGTGCCGCAAACACACCGCCAAATAATGATATTGTCCCCGTCAATGGATTGTATGGGTATAGAAGTGCGGGTGGTACTGCACCAGCTCAGATTTTTATGAAAATGGCATCAATTCCTCCTTAATCATAAAATAATAAATAAATGTATAATATATAATGTCTTCATTTGGAAATAATGTAGTTGCAAGTACATTTAATGGTAAACAAACTCCATCTACAAATATTCCTGACCCTTTAACAATTAATCAAATAAATGTAAATCAAATAGGTGATAATTCAAACCCTTGTCAAACAATTCATATGGCTTCAGATTTTTTATATCAAAATGATATTGATTTTATTGATAATTCTGATGTAAATAATCAAAGAGAATTCATGAAATTACAAACTGATGGTGATTTAAATTTGGTTAATAATATCAATTTTTATGATTTCATTTTGAACAATCCTGCAAGTAAATCAAAATTCTCTATAGGTTTGGATGAACTTGATAGTTCTTTTGAAATTAAATCTTTAGACCCTGTTCCTCAAACAAGATTGAAAATAGGAGACAATGGTATAAATGAATGGTCCTTTATGCAAACCACATTGAATGTAGAACCACTTGGAGCAGGTGTACTTTTAAATGATGGACCTTTAATTTTAAACACCGGTGATATCACTTTGAATTCTGGAAAATTTATTGGTGACGGTTCTTTGCTTCAAAACTTGCCTTCCGGGGCTAACCAAAATTTACAATCTGTTACCGACCAAGGAAGTACAACTACCACAAATGATATTTCTTTTACGGGAACCGGAAAACTTATAATAAATCAAGAAGAATGTGATGGAAATTTGTTTAGAATTAAAGCGGGCACAGCGGGTAATGGATTGGTGTCCATAGGCGAATCGACTCAAAATGATGGTTTTCCAAATGCAAACCGTTCGGTTTTAATAGGTAGAAATAGTGGGGCTTTTAATTGTTTAAACGATTCAATATGCATAGGTTCGGGTGCCGGGAACAATCAATGTAATGCTTTCGTCGTAAACGTTGGGGACGACGCTGGGCAAAGCTTTGCTTCCGTGAATTCAGTCAATATTGGAAAATTCGCGGGTGAATATTTGGCGGGCGAGAGTTCAATTAATATAGGTGCTTTGAGCGGTCAAAATTCTTCACAAAGTGCTACGGCTATTGATAATACAATAATTTTGAACGCAAGCGGTCTTGAACTTAATGCTGGGGTAAATAATTCTTGTTATATTAGACCTATCCGAGCAAGTCCTGATGTTAGCTCTGAAAGTTTACAATTATATTATGATTCTGCATCAAATGAAGTTAGAACCGGTGCAATAAATTCTGGAAGTATTGGTTCATTAAGTCAAGTTTTGGCTGTCGGTAATTCTGGAAATAACATTAATTTAAGCGGAGATTTGGATTGTAGTGCTATACGACTTGTAAGTAGCATAGACTGGGCATATACAACGCCAACATCATCATTGACGACCTCAGGAATTCCTTTGACAGGTTTGACAAATGCATATACGGCAACATTACCCACAAGTCCGGTTCCTCATACAGGTGATGTATTCACTTTTGTAAATAATACCGGAGTTACAATAAATGCTGGAGATATTGTTCAATTTTCTGATGATTTTTCAGATGTAAATGGTGTAAAAATATATGCAGCTTCGGCAAGTCAATCTAATCAAAATTGTATGCCTATTGGAGTTTGTGTTCAAAATGCAACAACCGGAAATTCTTGTTTCGTTTGTACAAAAGGTTTCACAACTTGCAAAGCTATTGATGGAAGTTATGTTAAAGGTCAAATGTTAGGTTGTGCTTTGGGAGGTTCAGTTAATGCTTCACAAATCACTACAAATAATGTTGGAATTATCGGTGTGTGTATGGAAAGTAAAGTTGTAACAACTCCGGGTTCGGGAATTTTGGTTTGGATTAAACCTGATTTTAAATTGTAATTTAATATATATATATATCAGATGTCTTCTTTTGGAAATGATATTGTTTGTAAAAATATACAATGTAATACGGTAAATGGAAATGCTCCAACTGGGGGGTCTACTAAGTGGCAAAACCTACCCGGTGGTAATGATATAGAAAGGACAGTTGGTGACGTATACGTAAACAATCTATACGGCAGAGACGTTTTGAATACTTCAATTATAAATTTTCGATATTTGAAAAATATTTTAAATAATGGAAAGGCACAAATTGAATTGAAGGATGGTGTCAGATATATAGTCGGGTGTATATATCGGATAACGGAGAATAAACCCTGAGTTAAGGGTTTCGATATCAGAACGGTAAAAGTCTCAGATTGATAAAAGAGGTACACATAAATACTAACGGGTGTTTCCCGTCTACTGGTGACGGTCACCCAGCCTACTATAGGAAGTGACAAGTGACATATTTTGACTGTCGGTGTGTCACATCCAGCACACCACCTAGGGTGGTGACCGGAGCTAGTAGTGAACGAAGCAAACAAACTCCCTACTTAACTTCAGGAGGAAACTGTAGCACAACTGGGGGCCTGTACTCTTGGTCAGGGCGGTCCCAGGTCACAGCAAGATTGTCAGATACTGCTGTTACTTTGCTAAAACCCTAAACACAGCTCAAATGTAGAGAGCCCTTCTGCACATCCAGGAGGCTATACTACAGCTAACTCCCAGGCAGGCACGGCGTGAATAATTCTAGCCACTAGTGGTCTTCGGAGCTGTCTGCCCGGCTCGGAGCAGCGTGACTGTGAAGCAGTTGCCGGCCCCCGGGGCCGGTGATGAATCATTCGTAGAAGAAATTGACGAGTTCTCGATCACGGGAGGCTGCACCGCACCGGGATGCTGCCAAGTGCCGCCCGACGGTGGAGCCTCGTCATCTGAAGACGAAGCCGGCGACAGCGGAGGGCCGTCCACAAACAACTCGGCAGGCGGTGGCGGCCCGGGATGCCACGGCATCGGAGCCATGTAGAGGCCCTGCCGTCTCTGCTCCCGCCGTTGGCGACGAGGTGGGATAGCACACGGCACGCCATGAACCATGTCAGTCGGCGAAGCCTCCGTAGCCGGGATCGCCGAGGTAGTCCACGTAGCACCACCGACCGGTGGAGCCGTGCATGTGTGCGCATCGGCACCACCGACACCGGCAACGGCGTGCGGTGCGGCGGCGGCACAGATTACAAAGAGTGCGCACACCAAGGAGGAAGTGAGGAGAGATCTCGCGAACCTCGGAATGCCGTTCCCGCAGCCGTAGCGTGGCCGCGGCGGTGTCACCGAGGCATCTTCGTCGTCATCGTCGCTCGTAGCGCAAGACGCGGGCTTGTAGTCGATCACGCGTTCCGCCTCCCCAACCGCGGAGAGCAAATTCATGCTCGGGGCCGGTTCGTCGGGCACCAATGCAATCCCCGTGCCCTCAATGAAGTCGGCAAACGTGCGGGTGACGGGAGGGCAGAAGGGGTTTGGCGGACCGGTCCAATCCCCCTCGGACTCAACCGACGCAGGCGGGGAGTGTGCGGACGGCTCCGACACCACCGGCACGTCGGCAGTGAAGGTGTTGATGTTGAACGTGGAAGCTCCAGCCGCGTGCGCCATCGCAGAGAACTCGGCGACGGCGGACACGAGGACCTCACCGTCCTCCTCGCAGAACGAGCACGCGGAGAGATCGGTGAAGACCTCCGGCTTCCCGCCCGCAAGCATGCAGAGGGCGTCGAATTCCACGGGGTCGCCGTTGTCGATGGCGTGTTGGAACCTCGCGGCCAACACGGAGTTCTCGGCCTCCTCGGCGAAGGCGAAGGCCGAGAGTCCGGTCCTGCCCCCGTTTGGGCAGTCCCTGTGCCAATGCCTCGCCTTCCCCTTAGCACACACCTGATTTTGGCAGTACGGGATCGCCGCACCGCTGTCGCGGTGGAAGGCCACCTTCCGTGAGACGGACTGAGACCAATTCCCCCCTTTGGGGAGGGGCGAGGCTGCGAAACGGGTCTTGACCCGGCGGTCCGGTTTGTCCGCGCGAGGGGTAAACCCCCGCGGAGACGATTCGGATTCGGCGGTGACGAGGAAGGTGGCCAACTGCCTCTTCAAGTCGAGCACCATGGTCCGCAAGTCCGCGATCTCACTCGCCGCACCCGACTCATCGACGCCCTTCTCCATGAAGTGCGTGCCGTGGGAGTACCGGTGTGCGGATGCGGTGGCGGTGCCCGCCCGCACGTGCTCGCCGTAGCACTCCCGCACCCACTGCTGAATGGTGAGTAGGTCGTGGGCGGCTCGTTGGTCGTGAAGGAGCAAACGGGACACCACCGGCTGGTAGAAGGTGGCGTCGAGGGCTTTGATGAAAAGGGACTTCACGTCCTCGTCCTGGAGCGTCGACCTGGTCCTAGCAGCTTTGAGCGCGGCGTTGAAGTCCTCAATGGGTCCATGAGGGTCCACGCCCGCAACGATGCGGACGGCAAACATGTCCGCTTGCCCCTGGAAGGGGTCCCCGACCGGGATCATCCGACGGGCGAACTCGAGTAGGACACGCTTACCGTCTGCTGGGAAGCTGGCGCTGGACGAGTCCAACCAGTCCGCCGCGGGCGACGAGGGGTCGATCAGCAGCTCGATCGTGGAGAACAATAAATTGTTGGCCTCCACGCGGACGGCCAAAGTAGCGTCGTCCAGCGTGAAGAGCGGGAGGAAACCGGTGTCCTCAGTGACGAATGCTGCCTGCAGGGCAGAGACCATCCTCGTGAAGATGGCCGCCGCGTGGGGCTCCGCACCGGAAAATCTCCCCTCTTTGCCGTCGAACAACTTGCGCTGGACGTGCTTCGCCACCTTCATGTCGAAGTGCTCCCGCTGTAAGGTGCGCACCGATGCCAGAAATGTAGCACCCGCCGAATTAGCGGCCGGCTGTGCCGCTGTCGGGGTCGCGGGCGTGTTGGCATGCCTGGCAGCAACGGAGTCAAAGATCGTACTTAATGTGCGGCGGCGATGCGCCATGCTAGCCGTTGATCTAGTAGAAGCAACCATGATGAAGAAGACTACAGGGGTGGAGTGAGGCAAGAAGACGTGGGGGAAAAAAATGCGGTAGTCTTGGGCGGCCAAGAAATGTGGTGGGCCCATAACCTGTCAGATATATAGTCGGGTGTATATATCGGATAACGGAGAATAAACCCTGAGTTAAGGGCATATCGCATTTTAAGGGTAAATGGATAAATGGATAAATGGTGAAATGGGTAATTCACCAAGTGAAAATACAAAACGGTCCTCAAAATATTTTCAAGTGAAAATAGAACGACGCGTCCCTCTTCCGGAATATCCCCGCACCCCCCTCCCCGACAAGTGAAATTCCACAACGGGCCCCGCAAATACTAAAAATACACTTTGGTCTCCTTTAGTTAAAAAATGCACCGTCACCTCCCCGATAAAGTGAAAATGCAAATCAGGTGAAAAACAACAATTGAAAATACAAGGACGCGTCCTTCGTCCAGAATATCACCGCACCCCCCCTCCCCGACAAGTGAAATTCCACAACGGGCCCCGAAAATACTGAAAATACACTTTGGTCTACTTTTCGTAAAAAATGCAACCGTCACCTCCCCGATAAAGTCAAAATGCAAATCAGGTGAAAAACAACAAGTGAAAATACAATGACGCGTCCTTCGTCCGGAATATCACCGCACCCCCCTCCCCGCCAAGTGAAATTACACAACGGGCCCCGGAAATACTGAAAATACACTTTGGTCTCCTTTTGTGAAAAAATGCATCGACACCTCCCCGAAAAAGTCAAAATGCAAATCAGGTGAAAAATACCAAGTGAAAATAAAAGGAAGTTTCCTTTTTACAGAATAAATATGTCTCACAGAAAATATAACAATGACAACCCTTGTCACCATTCACAGTTAATAAGAAAGTGATATTAAACTGATAATCAGAAGTCCGTGCTAAATATTTTTGAACCATAAAATTATTGTCATCGATGACGATATTCCTAGGTGCTGAAAAACAAATATCGTTTTCTACTTTATTCATGAGGTCGAAAAAGTTTGTCATCGATGACGATATTTTTAGGTCGCATGAAAACATCAAGTTACAACAACAAGCTTGTCATCGGTGACGTTTTTCTCACTATTTGTCTGTGTCTATATAATAGGTCTGTGAACAAACAAATACCGCAGATAAACACCAGAAATAAATATTGCGACTGTCACAAAATAATATAAACGTGTTGTTATTTACACCGGTTTACCAAGCTCTTGCTGCTTAACTTATTTCCAGACGCGTTCTAATCTAGTCAATAGTACAAGCGTCCAAATCAAACTTTCTAACTAAGCTGCATATTCTAAAGCTGCGAAAACAAAACGGACACCTTCCGTCATCCTCCCGCAGCAAGTCACTGCTCAGCTCGGTTAAGGCTTCGTACGTAAGAATACCGTAGCCGCGCGTGTTATTCCACAGTTGCCACTGCCATGGTGGATATTCGTCGTAGTGCCAGCCGATCTCGTACCAGTACACCAAGTGCCTCAAACCTGTTCTTTCGGTTGTTGTGCGGCCGTGGATGTACAGCGGCCACACTTGTAACCAGTTCCAGGTGTTAAACTGTATTCTCGTTCTGTAAAACTCAACATAGTCCGCTTCCGCTTGTAGACGCGCACGTATCCAAAGCACATTAATTACCTCTGGGTACACCTCAACCTCCTCTGGCTGTTCGTCAGACATTTCTTAGCGTAATTGCCACAAGGTTATTTCGCAAAGACCCAAACCGAGTTCGCCTTTTCTATTTATGAACAAAACCTAACAGTATTCTATTTATGGAAAGAGCTGACAGTATTCAAACCGCGCGCGCGCGCGGTGTCGGGTCTCTGCGCGCGGACTTGGCGACGAGCACTGGCTGCGGGAAAAGTTCCTGGTAGTTGAAATATTTATTGTCACACTAATTATTATTCAAGAAGCAATTTTTTTTCTTGCATAAGTTAAATTATACTACGACCCCTCCCGTCATCGATGACAACAGACCATGCAGGTCCATGCGGCAACAACATGTCGTCATCGATGACGATATTCTCAGGCTGTATTTGAACATAAAGTATATATATTTATGTAAAATCTTCCCGCGTATTATTCTCCGAAGTCAACCTTATTACAGATTTCAGTCCAGGTTTTTTTCTAAACAAAGCTCAAACCTCCACTCTTCAAGCGAATCTCTTGAGTTACGTCCACGTCCTCTTGTGCTACAATATTTCGATCGCTCGGTGGCCTTTGAACCTTGAACCAAGGAGGTAAAAGGCAATATACACACTTCTTCACAGGGCAAAACTGTATCTTTTGCGTTACCCATGTGGAAGTGTAGTTAAGTTTCTTTTTACCCATGACAACAACACGGGGACGATGAGGAGGAAGTATCGGCTGAAGGGAGTTTGTGTCTTTCGCTGTCACACAGCCACTCCTTGAGTAGGAAGCCGCACATGTCGCGTTCTGGGAACTCCCGTTCTGGAGTGCGTACTCTCCTTGTTCGAGCTTTTCCTTACGCTTTGCCACCGTCACATCCTCTAATGCAGTCAAAATCAGTTCCACCTCGTTGTCGGTAAAACCACTTTGGTAGTAGTACGCATGTCCGGGCAGAAAGCCTGCCTTCATTAAAACGTAGCAGATGTGATTGCACCAATGAACACCATATTCCCGTGTACGAGTAGACATAATGTCTTGAAAAAACTTACAGTTACAAGAAACTTGCTTGTCCCTTGAGTGACTAAAAGTCACAACACTCTCGGCCATCCTATAGCCCCCAACCTTGAAGGTGCGTGCGTGAACTCCGAAGTTTTCGTCGTTCACCCCGAGAACTGGAGTGGGCGCGGGAACACTCAGAACCGAAAGCTTTGCGGGCTCCTTGAATAACTTGGTGAGTGTGCCGACAAGCTTCTTGCTGGCTTTCGAGATGTATTTCACCGTGTTCAGGGTCAGCACGGAGTAACGCAAGCCGTCTTTGTCAGGCGAGTGTGTTTGCACAGCCGATAGAAAGTCGAATAAGAGGTCGGAATCAATTTTTGTGGCGGTTTTCCAATAACCATCCAGCGAGTCATCACTCGGGTCAGGATCGACCTTGAAGGTAAAGACTTCCGTCCCTTTCTTTATTGTACTTTTACACTTCACAATCTTCGGCGTGGGTTCCTGCGTGTAACACGTCAAGCTTTCGTCATCGATGACGATTATGCTGAACAAAAAAAATTTGACATTTTTTTGTTTCAAACAACAAAATATCGTCATCGATGACAATAAGTTGAAGTATTAAAAGTTTACTAGGTGCAGAAGTAATGTCAACATGTATCCGATTGAAATATCGACAAAAGACATGTCTAATTAAGATTAGTGTAAGTTGTTCATACCGGTGTGTTCGTCGTTTGCTGGGCAGCTGGTTGACGAGGGAAAACGCGGGTTTTGTCGGCACGGTGGTTCCTTCCCTCTTGAACCGCTGGTGGGGAGCGAACGTATATCTCACGGACCTCTTCCATGATGTCTTCAGCCGTCGTCCTTGCCCTTTTCTCGGCTGCTAGGTTTGCCCTGCGCTCTTGATAAAGTTCTTGGACTCGGGACTCACGTCGCACGTACCCGCATTCCCCCATGTGTTTCAGGTGGCTGCTCTGGTCAACAAAGCTGCAAAGCTCCATGCGCACGGACTCGGACACAGTGAGATGTTTTCCGAGGTTCCTATTGTCCTGGTTTCCCAGAGCTTCCGCAAGGTTTGCGGTTGGGTCACGAAAGATGTGCAGGAGTCTTTCTCCCTCACGAGAGTAAAACTTGAACAATCCACTCAGACTGCTCTGCACGTCCTTACGGGGCTGATCTTCAATGAAGTCCAACAAACGAGCTCGAGCATCTAAAAGCTGTCCCGGTGCCAACTCCTTCCACCAATCGTGCCAGAGCTTGTCGAAGGTTTTTGCGTCGAAATCGTTGTCAATCTTCTTGCAATGAAGACTGACGTCTTTTCCAACGTGAAGGTCGCAGTCGATCTCCAAGGAGTTTCCCTGTGCGTCACGCACACGAAAAGTTTTGCGGCTTTCAATGTCGGCAATCAAAAAGTTGTAGTTCATGCGTAAACCATTCCAGGCGCCTCCTGCAAGTGCACTAAACTAACATTAATATCTGAAACTTAAACTTTTCTTTGTCATCGATGACGATTTGCAGCCTAGTTTTAATTAAGTGTTGCTGTAAAATATAAAATAGTTTTGATATCGTCATCGATGACAATAAAATGACAACACAAAAATACACCGAGTACTTTATCACAATTACCTGCTGCGTCACGAACAAAACCCCCTGGTCGAAAATGTATTTGACCTTTGGACTCTGGCCAGTTCTTTGTATCCAGGTATGCCGCAAACTCTTCTGGGTGTTCCTGAGCGTAGATAGCGACGGCGTAATCGACCGCAGCCCACATCGCCCTCTCGTCCATGCCGCGTTCCCCGGCGGGTAAGGGGTTGACTACTAGTTTTATCAAGCCGAGTGTTGGAATCACGCAACATATCTTTTCCACCACCTTGTCCCTTATTGTTTTGTGCATGCCATCAGAATAAGCCAGCTGACCTTTGAAAGGTGGCTTCCCGAGGACTCTGTCCATTAATAGCATCACCTTGGCCGGCGACCACGGAATGTCCAAGGGACAGATGAAGTACTGCAAAGGCGGCCTGTGATAATTACATTTGTTAGTTTCAAATAACAAACATGGTACAACATCAATATTGATATTGTTATGTTTTGAATGCGTACCTTTCGAACAACAACGCGCGGAGTCCAAGTTCTTGCAAGCGCTGACGCAACTGTCGTATCTCGACATCGGGGTCCTTTGAGGGGACATACGTCGAGCTCTTGCTTCCTCGAATAACGTACTCCAAAGCCCGAACACCTTGCACCGCCTCTGACACGTTCAATACGTCTTGTAGGGTGGTTGACTCGTGTCCACTCAGCAGTTTGTTCATCACATTGGCGGTTGCAGCCATCTTCAGGTTTTCCAATCGAGCTGCGCCCATCTCGGGGATTGCCTTCAAGACTGCCTCAGTTTCGGTTTCCCCAAGCTCTGCTGGCTTGGTTTTTTTGACAAGGTTTGTGCAAGAGTGTTTCCCGATGTGTTTAAACATCAACAAATAGCCTGATCCGGGCTTAAGTTCACCACGGTAAAGCGTGGCGGTAGCGGCACAAGGTTCCATGGATGTAGTTTGTTTGCACTTTGAACATGTCGGTGCCACTTGTACTTGTTTACCTTGTTGCGCCACCTATTGAATTACAGGCTATATTTATTCAATGAAAATGTTTTGCAAGCAAGTATTAATCTTCGTCATCGATGCCAAAACAGTTAAAAC
This sequence comes from Cymbomonas tetramitiformis, assembly GCA_001247695.2. Lineage (NCBI taxonomy): Eukaryota > Viridiplantae > Chlorophyta > Pyramimonadophyceae > Pyramimonadales > Pyramimonadaceae > Cymbomonas > Cymbomonas tetramitiformis. The sequence continues at coordinate 24,426 of LGRX02004264.1, forward strand.
ATTATAAAACAGTTACTCTCGAAAAATAAACTTGCGAAACAACTGTCATCGATGACGATATTTGAAAGTACTATAATTATACAAAGTAAAAAAACGGTTTCATACCTTTTCAATGAAGTTTTTGCCATGTATTTGAAGGAACGGACAAGTCTCATTCTTGCATACTGCCTCTCCAAGGCATTTCACAGCTCGAATGTTGACCTTGGCACCCAACTGCTTCCAGTTATCGGTTATTGCCTTGTCCGACCCGTTATTCGCATGTGACCAAGTACGCGGTGTTTGAAAGAACGGTAGTTTAGTCCACGAAAACCCACGTCTGTCCTTGGATGGCGGTTGTTTGACGTGGAAACCGAAGGTCATATTCCCGTCGACGTTAGAAGGCACTTGGGTGGTGAAGATTGTATCTTTGGGGAACGCGTTTGCAAACTCAAAGTCCTGCTTTGACAAATTCGCAACAGGAGTATCAAGCTCAGGTTCAAAGGTATCTGCAGGTTCCGAGTCGCATAAGTTGACAAAAGTGGAAGCAGCTTCGCCAGTGATCTCAGGTTCGTCCTCAGACTCTGAAGCCGCGGAGGTTGCGGCAGGAGTTTTCGGTGAAGCATCTTCGGGCTCGTCTTCGGTATCAATCAAACAACCTATAACTGAGTAGCCCCATTCCGGGTCCACGCGGTACACCTCCTTGTCACAGACATATTTCCTACTAGCCAGTTTTGCAACAGCCAATCCATCGTCGGGGTTAAGTCCGAAGGCGTCACAAATGTCCTTGTGCAAAACTTGGCATCGCTTCCCACGTACACGCCATGGAATAGGCCGACAAAGAAGAACACCTTGAGGGGTTTCGAAGAAGAAATCCACAAAGTTGCCCATTGTGCAAAAGGAATAGTTCAAATAGCTGTAATATTTCACACGCACTCGAATGTCATCGATGACGAAAAAGGTAACATGTAAAGATTCAGTCAGAGCTGAGAAAGAGGGAGAGGGCGTAGTGTCATCGATGACATGTTATCGACAAAACAATAATTTGTCAAGTATTTACCTGCTATCAAGCAAATTATATTGTCATCTCGTAGTTGCAACCTTCTTGGAGTTCTATATTTGTTTGTTAAGAATTGTGCAGTTCGAAAAATAAGTTGTTGTTAAGTAGTCCGCGCCAGAAACTTGAAAATTGAAATTGCCAATATAATAATATTATATATGAAATTAATAATTAATTGTTTATTCAGCCCCCCTAACCCCCACAACTCACTTCCCAGCCTGCCCCCCTAACCCCTCCCCCAAAAAAGCGACGCGCGGCTGGAAGTCACGAGTGGTTGACGAATTTAGACAATAAGAAGCGGAGAGTGGCGGCCCCTTTGTCAGTTCAAAATTTTTGTCACTGCCACCCCACCTCACTCCACAGTCAACGCTGCACATTCAGTAATAATTAAATGGCAGACTCGGCCGGAAAAAGAAACACTAAAGTGCCAATAGAATGGAACGTAGTCAGCAAGCCAAGAACTGCGCGGGGAAAGTCTGCACCCACCAGTTCTGAACAAGATTCAGGGGAGGTCGTTGAGTCTCTTAACATTGGGGAGATACACAAGGCAAGATATATTGAAACTTTGGAACTGAACTTGAGTGAGTGCTCTTTTGATGACAATCCAAGAGGTCACAAGCATTGTGCCGTGGAGGCCATGAAGCGCATCGAGCTCGTGGGATTCGACCCCATGTGCGACATGATGTGGTACAAGACGCCGGACAGTAAGAGGTGAGCTATTTCTTTCTTTTACGTCGTGTGTTCTTTTTACTTTCCTGACCCATTAGCTTTAATTATAGGCACAAGTACAAGGCAATTGACGGACACGGAAGAAACGAAGCTTTCCGAAAGGCGTATAAAGAAGGTGGCGTCGTTGCAGGCAAGAAAGTCGAACCCGGCGACAAGCGCTGGCTGAAGGCCAGGGTGCAGGTAAGCTTTAATTTTTTCCAATCTTTTATTTGATAACATTTCGGGTTAAAAAAGTTGTCCTGAGGGTCCCTCTGAGGTTGTTTTTTTTTTTTATTGGCATCGATGACAAGCTTCCTGTATTTTGTCATTAAGTTCGCTTTTGGCTCGTGCCTTAAACCTTTTCTCAAACGTCATCGATGACGAAGCAAGTCTCTGCGTGGATAATTAGTCGAAATATTTTTGGAAACTTAGTATTCTTTGTCATCGATGACGGCCTGGGTGCCTGTCGTGTTTCTTCACTGGACGTATATACGTTTAGAAATATTTTTGTCATCGATGACAATATTTTTCTGAGCCTGAATGAATGTGCCAGGTTTTTTCTGCGAACATTACGCCACTGAGACACGTTTAGAAATATTTTTGTCATCGATGACAATATTTTTTTGAGCCTGAATGAATGCGCCAGGTTTTTTCTGAGAACATTACGCCACTGAGACACGTTTAGAAATATTTTTGTCATCGATGACAAAAATTTTCTGAGCCTGAGTGCCCTTGCCAGGTTTTTTCTGAGGACATCACGCCACTGGAGATCAACTTCCTTGCGGGCTCGCGTTTCGTGACGAACGAGAAGGGGGTGAAGGCTTATAATTTTTTTTCTAAGTTCATGTATTTTGATCGGCTTTTGAAAGCCTGGCCAAAGGAAACGAAGCTTTCTGGACCTGCAATGGTTGCTCGTTACGGCACGCTCGACGAAGACTACAACCAAACCTTTTTCAAGAAGCTCATCTCCGTTCACAGACTTTTAAGTGAGGACCAGCGACTGCTTGATTTGGTTGAGAAGAACTGCGAGGAGCTTGGAAGTCACAGTCCTTTCGGGTTTGCTAGTTTGTATTCAAACAAGGAGCTTGGGGATTTGTCGCTGGAAAACAAGGTATAACTGGCGCAAGAAAAATATTCCTCACCTTATATTTGTTTCCGTTTCAAGTATTGTTGACATCGATGACAACTGCGTTCATGTATTCCCGGTTTCGGCATGCAGAACAGGTAGAACTTAAAGCATGGCATGTTGTGGTAACTTGTCAGGTGAAAGCCTTTCAGGCTGTGTGCAAGAACGTGACCTACTTCAAGCACGGAGAAGATTCTGAAAAAGGACAATGGCTGCAGACACAAAGCATGCAGGATCACACGCCGGTCATTAAGTCAGCAAGAGGCTTTACTGACTTCTGCACAACCCTTAGAATGAGGGAAAAGATATCGGCAAGACTTGAAGCGCTCGTGAAAGAAACTGGTGTTACTTTCAACCAAGAAAAAGCAGACGAGTTCATGGCTGGAGTCCTTAAAGGAAGGTAAGGTCATTTTACCTTCTTCTTTTCCTTTTAACAGTGTGCTTGCTTTGATCAATGTGCTTGAGTGCTCATTGCAAGCTGTTATTATTTATAGCTAACGAAAAAGGTGTGTCTCGCAGCCAAGACAGCTTTTTATTTCCGGTTGACAAAAGCCCATTGCCTTCCAGCCCAGTCGCTTGCCGACTGAAAGAGGACGAAATAAAAAAGGCACTTGCTTTCGTGGAGGGGAAGTTCAAAACCGCTGTTTTCTACAAGGACGACGAAGTGGAGGACATGGACTTGGAGGCCGTCAAAGTTCATGTTAAACCTGCGAAGGAGGTTGAAAAGCATGCAAAAGATGCAGTCTCTGGAGAGAACGTGGCTGAGTCTCAACATGAGGAGCCCTCAGCAGCTAACTCAGACGCACAATTGAAAGCCTGGTTGGAAGGCGACAACGACGCTGAAGGGGGGCAACAACCTGCCAACGAGGACACTTCGCAGCCGGCACACGTAAACTTTGACTTGAGCACCTTGCATAAGCCAGAGACCATTGCTGGTACGTGGAGCTTTCAGAAAAACACCTGGTCACAAGAAACTTGTTTGTTTTCCGTCATCGATGACGAAGTTTTTCGTCATCGATGACGAAGTTTAGGCAGTACGTTACGATGCTTTTTTAAGTTTTTTCACGTTCACACATGACTTACATTTACTGTTCAAGACTGAACAAACTTTGATCAAACTTTGTTCTCCTCGCAGAAAGCTTTATTCTCATCGCAGAGGCAAAGCAGGCAGCTGATGAGCACGAAGAAGCAAAGAAGACCGTGAAGAAGTTAAATAAGGTAATGCAGAAATACGTGATCGACAACGTCCAAGAGATGAACTTAGAGGACGAGACCGGAGTTGCAGTAAGGGCAGAGTTGAAGAGGAAAAAGGACGAGATCGAAGTACTGACCACGGAGCGTAAGAAGAAGAAGGAGCGGAGGTTATCTCTTGCGGCGGAGTTGGAATCAGTCCAGCAGAAGCTAGAGATGGGGGGGACGCCAGAGAAAGAATCCGTACTACCTGAGTTGCCACCTATACTGGCGCCCATTCCAGAAGCTTCAGAATCACGGCACGCAACACCGGTGAGTTGTTGAACATATAATGTAAAGTTTTAGCAGTTGCTTTTGTTAACATTGATGAAGACTTTCTTAAAAAGAATATTTTTGTTTCAGGCCCCCAAACAATCACCCGAGGTTCCAAACCAGCCGGGTTTCTTTTACGGTAGCCCGTGGGACCCAGTGAAATGTTACGAAGCACTGAGCGGTGATGATAAAAACCTCAACTTCAAGACGGAAAAGAAGCTGACCAAGCGAGATGGTTCTACGTGGGACGCCCGAAAGCCTGGGGTGAAGGAGATTGAGTTCCTGGAGTTCCTGGTTGCTAACCCGTTGGAGGGAAAGCCTATTGGCTACAGTCGTAGTGACATCTATGTATCTTGTCAAGAAAAGATGTCCAAGGCCTTACACCTTATCTACTACAAAGCGACCGTGGTCGCCATCGGTGCTGAGCAGACCAAGTGCTGGGTTTTTCAGAGTGAGATTCTGACTTACGCGGGAGTACCCGCGGTGACATTGGCGTGTTGTGACGCGGTGAAAGCAACGAAGCAGCTGCTGTCTGTGTTCTTTGAGGGGGTTGGTGTGGCCGCGGTCATCACGGACGTTCCTTGGGGAAGCAGTGAAAAAGCCGGGTACCCAACTGACATCGACTGGAAGGTGGCAACGAAGGCAATCTTTGGTTCAGTGGCCGATAACAATGGTAGCATGGACAAGTACGAGAAAGCTGTGGACCTAGGCGGGCCGGACGGAGACACCGTGTTCACGGTGATGGGCACACTTGAAGTGCTTCAAGAAATAGAAGAAGAATCGAAGAACTGCAATCTCAGTGGTTTTGTGAACCTTCCCGGTATGATGTCTTCTGTATTATTTCGGTGGTATAGCATATCTGAAAATATCGTCATCGATGACAATATGAGACTCATATTTACTTAGTTATTTCGTGTTTGAAATATTTTGTTCAGTATTTTTCGTCATCGATGACGAAGTTGTTGTCACTGTCTGCAGGTTGCATTACATTTTCCCAGCTGAGGCTTGCTGAGGTTAGGAGCAATACTCCGTGCTCCTCTGGAATCTGGTACACATGCCTGGCAAGAACGCCGTCTAAACTCGTGATGGATTGGAAAGCTTTCTTTACACCTCAAGTTTCAGATCGTCACAAATACATTCTCACCCGTAAGTACAAGTACGACGTCCTGTCGACTTCGTTTACCGGGAACATCCTGACTTGCCCGTCGAACGAGGAGAAGGCAACGTTGCTGCGCAACTTGTTAGGCACGGTGAAGGAAAGCGTTCGGGAGGAGCGTGGAGAAGATGTGAAGCCGGGCGACGATGACGAGAAGGTGCGGGAGGATTTCATGGTAGCTGAGGACCTGCTTGACGATGAGTTCACACGTATGAACAAGGCTTTCAAGCAGACGGTGTCATCAACCACGGTGAAACATAACTGCTCACTGACTGGCTGCCAAGCGTTTAAGCAAGAAAAGTGTGAGAGGTCTGGAAAGGCTTTGGTTTACGGACAGAAAGACCCAAATATGATGAATATGCTTGTGCAGCGGTACACGTACTTGCCAGGGCAGCTCGTGATGGATCCGTTCATGGGAACCGGTATGTTCTGCTTTCCTAATCGACTTGCATGCCGGCTTGTATTGTGATGAAAGGAGTTTGCATGTGGAACACGTTCCCGTTTGCAATGTCGGCTAGACGTATTGTGTTTTCCAAAGTTCAGTCATTCTTATTGTTCGGCATGTGCGCCTGCTGGAAACTTTGTCATCGATGACGGTTGTCATCGATGACGGTTGTTAAATATCCTGAGTGTAGTCGAAGTTTGTGTATACAGGGAGCACAGGAATTGGAGCCTTAGACGCCAGACGTGCGTTCTTTGGCATGGAGATCCAACAAGAGACCTTTTGTCAGGCGATGTTGATGATATCTTCAAGTCTGGCGGGAATGTCACTTGAGGGATAAGTGTTAGACTCGACCTGTTATTTGTTCAGTTAGGTGAAGAGAAAATTGTACTTTCACAAATAAATAGAAGGGAACCTGAAGTTTAACTTTTTTAGGTATGTGCTGTCATCGATGACGGGGAAAGTAACTTCGGCTAAAAGTGTTTTCTGACAAATAAATAGAAGTGAATCTGAAGTATAACGTCTTTGGTATTTCCTGTCATCGATGACGGGGGATAGCATCTCCATTTTGTAGCTACCCCCCTGACATTTTGTAGCTTCGATGCATTTTTGTAGCTCTTTTAGAACTGGCCAAGAAAATCCTCTGAAAATTACCGGATTTCCTTCGTTCCCTTATAGGAGAATCGGGAAAATTCTGAAGAAATCTTCTACCATCCTCACTCAGAACCAAGCGTTCCACCTTGCACAAGGCTGCATCGCCACACAGCGCCCTCAGATATTTGTAACCGTACTCCCCAACGCATCCTGCGGTACGGGGCGAGTCCATGTCAGAAAGGAAACCGATCTCAGAATTTTCAGAAAGCAGATTCTGTCGTTTCAAGATCTTCGTCGACCGTCACTTTCTCACATTCGTACTTCTTACATCGACTGTATTTCGACCGATCGACCGCCAGATCGACCAATCGACGGGCCGACCGACTGACTGACCGTTGGATCGGTAATTACAATTAGCTGATTCTCGCTATCGGATATTTGATATCTTGGTTTCCGGTATCTAATCCATTCTTGAAAACTTCATTTTGCGGCGCCCCCTTCTCCTGCCCCCTGAGCTCTGTGTTGTTTGTTTTCATACATCGCAACCTTTTTGATTTGTATCACTTCTTGCTGCTTGTTCTCAGGGCCGACTATACTGTGCGGGTGGAACCTGACGCAGGGCCCACGCATCTTGCGCTAACCTCACATCAGCTGCATCCCGCCAGCAGCCCAATCTGTTCTTTTGATTGAAAGCAGGTGTGCTTGGAGACGGGCGGGAATCTTTGCAGCCCGCCGGTGGTTTCAATTCCTAACATCCTTGCTGAGAAGCGCTTCGTTGTTTACAGGTTGCGTTCCGATTTTTCGTTAGTGTGTAATGCCGCCAGCAACTTCGCAGTTGCTGGCGGCACTCTGATGTCCTGCAGGTCGAGAAGTGTCTGGATGCCGTCGCGCTGTAATACAGCCCGACGGTTCCGAAGGAATTTTTAACCCCTGCCTCGAGCAGCGCTTCGTACTTTCTGCAGGTTTTCTTTATGGCTCTGCCATTTCTGATTCCGCCAGCAATGGTGCTGCCGGTATCAGAACTTGAGTAGCAGACACGAGGGCGATAGCTGCACAAACTGTGCAGTGTGGGTTCGAATCCCACCGCTCTGACTGACTTTCTTCTTGTGTGATGTTGCAGGGATTTCGATTGCGTGCTGTCTTTCTTAGCCTGTTTTGTTCCTTGTTTGTTTTTACCTGCAGTTCCAAACTGCTGTTCCAACTTTTTTGCGTGCAGGTATTTTACACATCTGTTATGGCGACATCGCTACTGACAAAAATTCTGCTGAAATTAGAGTTTTAGCTTACAGCCATGTATACATGACTGAAATTTTGTTTATAATAGAAGCATTTGTGCTGTGACATATCGTGTTGTAGTTCGGTTTGTATTAATTATTCACAATAGTATGTGCATATTTGCGGTGATATTTTAGTATTTGTTTCTGTTTCCATCTTGCTTGCTTGATCCCGTAATTCGATGGGTTTCTGCAATGCTATTTTCTGCCCGCGAATGATTTCTACGAGTGTCTTCCTCAGCAAAGCAATAAATTTGTCACCAAACGCAATTGGGGAGTTTGGGAGTTTCGGGAGTTCGGGAGTTTTACAATGGGAGGCCCTAAAAAAATCGAAAATTTGACCGAATCTAGGGTTTAAGATTTTCCCGAGTGGAATGTAATTTTATTTAATTTTCCGGTTGATTTAGGGTTTAAGAAATATTCCTAATTTTCACGAAAGAAATCATCTTTTTCAGCCTGAATTAAGGAAGGTTTATGGGTTTTTTTGTGTTAAGAAAACATAAATTTTCCATTGAACTTGTATAATATTTCACGCATTTTTAAGCTTCAAATTTTTTTTCGAAACTCGGTAGCAAAATGAAACTTTTTACGTCTGATTTTTATGAAAAATGTTTTTGGGGGTTCATCGATGAACCCCTTTTATTTTTCCTAGTTTTATATGAATTTCGGGCCTTTTTGGGTGTTGGGGAGTTTTACAAGGGGAGGCCCTGAAAAAATCGAAAATTTGACCGAATCTAGGGTTTAAGATTTTCCCGAGTTGAATGTAATTTTATTTAATTTCCCGGTTGTTTTAGGGTTTAAGAAATATTCCTGATTTTAACTAAAAAAATCATCTTTGTCAGCCTGAATTAAGGAAAGTTTATGGGGTTTTTTGTGTTAAGAAAACAAAAATTTTCCATTGAATTTGTACCATATTTCACGCATTCTCCAGCTTCAAATTTTTTTTCGAAACTCGGTAGCAAAATCACACTTTATACGTCTGATTTTTATGAAATATGTTTTTGGGTGTTCATCGATGAACCCCTTTTATTTTTTCTAGTTTTATATGCCCTTTTTGGGGGTTTTTCTAAATTTTTTGAAATTTCTTCAAAAAACCCCGATTTCTTTGCAATTTCAGGAATATTTTATATTTATATATCACATGAAATATACAGCTTCAAATCAATATTCAAAACAAAGTTACCGGCGCGCATGTTTTGCCTCCAGAGTTTAACACGACTTCACCTTTTCTAGTGCCCTTCGCCCCATCGCCTACTCGTCTTCGTGCATTGACCAACTACGTTCTCCATTGGTTTTTCACGTGCTTTCGCGGACCACTACTAACCACAAGTCCGGGTGGCCGGCCCCCCAGTTAGGTTCAAAACATACTTCTTTCCCCGCCAAGATCCCTAACTAACTTTCACGAACTTTCGATGTTCTACTTCACGTTTGTCACTTTCATCTTCCGGTACGGCTCACTCAATCCAAGATCCCCCACATGGCGCTTCGCGCAGCAGAACACCGCGTGAGATAAATAGTGCACCGCGCTAATGAAGTTTGCACGCTTCCTCTCCACGCCGATGAAGGCGCGTCCCATGCGAAGCGCTCCAATCCCAGTGGTTCCTGCGGAACACTTAACATCTTTCAATACCCCGGCGTGTCCCTCGCGGCAAAACCAATGCATCCACAATGACACGCACCACTTCCCATGAACGGGTCCAGCACCACCATGTCGATGTCGGTTGTGTACCGCTCCACCAACAGCTCCATGAGCTCCACCTTTTTCTGTCCCACCACCAAGGTCTTGCCATGCTCTTCGCAGGGCTTACCGCCCTTCAAGCATCCCACTACGGCGCAATCGTGCTTGAAGGTATCCTGCACTTGAACAGCTTGGAAAGGTCGTGCCTGATGTTCTACCTCGGTCTCAACGATGTCCATCCTCTGCTCCTCATCCAATTCCTTCCAGCTTGGTTCCCAGCTCTCAGCCAGGTGCTTTTCCAAGGCCTTCTCAAAAGCCTTCACCTCTTGGTAACTTAGGGCACGCAAAATGTTTCCAGTCCAACAATTCAGCGGGAAATAATCAAAGTCAAGGTCCTTACATTGCTGCCCCCTGGTTTGGATGCTGGTCTTGAAGTCCAACTTCGGAGCCTCCAGCTTCCGTGCAAAAGTCGTGTACTGGTGTCCCACGGACTTTGGAGTGTTCGTGAAAGTCGCGTTGTTGCGGTTCCCCTCCGTCACGATGTACCCCGGCATTGTCTTGTACACCTGTGATCCTTCCCCCCTTTTCCCTCCCTTTAAGAAACGTAACAAAAAAAACAAAAATAAAAGGGTGCCTTCAAAGCAACAAGTGTTACATCGATCCTACCGGGTGCTTCAACGCCTTCCAGCCCGCCTCCAAAGCTCGAAGGGCTTCACTGTCGCCTAAGGCACACACAATGGTGTCTCCGTCCACCTTTCCCAGATCGGCGTATTTATGAACCTCCGACATGCCATCGTTGTTCGCGCACAGCTCGTCCAACTTGACTGCGAACGCATCCCAATCCACCTTCGTGTTGTACCCGGTCTTGCTCTCATGGCCCCACGGAACATCCGTGATGACCGCCGCCACACAAAACTTATCTTCCGCCGCGTTGTGCGTGATGACGTCCATGGCCCCGAGAGCTTCGCCGAAGTACAGCTGCAACAGCGGGATGCCTTGGGAGTTCATGGCAACCGATGTCAACACCAACAACTTCTCAGACTCGGCATGTCCGTGTTGATGGATTAACTCCAAGACGTACTCCACCTTCTCATCCTTCACCTTCGTGCCACGCGTCACGCCACGGTTCTTCACCGCTACCACCTTCGGCACCTCCACGGACACAATATTGTGCACATGATGCCGTACACCAGGCTTCAACGCCTCCTCATTCATCTTCAAGAACTGCCCAATCTCAATGCTCTCCTTCACCGGTCCCTTCTGCTGCGTTCCATTTCGGAGCGTTCCGCCTGCCATCTTCCATTGTCGCAACCCTTCGTAGTCCGGGTTCCCTCGCGACACCCCAACCCAAGGCTTCATCCATTCCGCGCAGGGGGCCGGGTCGTCCTCCATGTCCTGCTCATCCTTCTGTTTCTCCTTGTCGCTAAGCCAAGCCGCGTAAGCGGCATCCTCCTCCTCAAAGGCCTGCAACTCTTGACGTAGCTTCCCCATCTCCGCCCTCTTCTTAGTTAGATCCTTTCTCTGCTTCTTTGATTTTGGGACATGTTCCCCCGCGTCCTCCGCCGCAAACCAATCCGCCACTTCCTGTCTCTTCCGCTTCCGATCTTCACGTGTTTCACGAACCTCATCCGACTCCTTTTCAAAGTCAAACTTTCCATCCTCCTCCTCATCGCCCTCCTCATCGCCCTCCTCTTCCTCTTCGTTCTCCTCCTCCTCGTTCTCCTGACCATCTTCCTCACCAACCGGTTCCTCACCTTCTACCTCCTCATCCCCATCGCCTACCTCGTCATCATCCCCAACCGACGCACCTTCCTGCGTCTCTTCCTTTTCCTCTTCAACATCCCCACCCGTCTCACCAGCTGCAACTTCCGCAAGGGTCTCGACGCCACTCTCCTGAGCCTCCACAGCAGTCTCCTCCCACTCAACCATCTCGTTGTGCTTCTTCAGCATGTCCTGCACGACTTTCGGCTCGACATCCCGGTTCAAGCGAGGCAAGTTACTGGTCTTGGAGCAAGTCTCGTTGGCGTCGAAGAAAGTACCATCGTACCTGTAAACAAAAGTTTAACACCCATCACCTTTCCGCATAAAAAAATAGTTCACGGCTTTAACCAAACCGTGGTAGATGGACTTACTTTCCGGCGCTCAGGTCCTCCAAGAACTTGGACGCCTCTTCAGTTTTTTTCGCCTTCCCCTTAGAGCTTTGAAGCTCTAGCTGTGAGCGGACTTCTTGACGAAGCAGCACAAACGAACACAAGTCCGTGAAGGCGCGTGTGGTTCCGACGAAGCCCAAAGTCGCGCATTGCTTCTTCTTCTTCAAGTGGAGCTCGCCATTCTCGTCCTTCACGGCGAACTTGACGTTCTCGTTCACTTTCAGGAAAACCTGAGACATGTGTTTGTCCTTAGGCGTGATGGTTGCATGTAACACAATAAAATAAAGACCGGCTTCGACCGTACCTGATATCTTTGTGTCGGGTTAAGACGCTGGAACTCCTTGTTGTCGAACAAGGAGTTGAAGCCGTAGGGGGAATCCTTCCCCAAAGCTTCGCAGTTCTCGCGAAGCAATGCCTCCAGCCGCTCGTCGGGCCCGACCACCTTTTCGTGGATGTGGGCCATCCTCTTGAAGAACATCAAGGAGTATAACGAAGGGTCGATGTGCGAGAACAAAACAACCAGCTTCTGTGGTTTGGCCATGGCCTTGTCAATGGATGACATCAGCCACTTGAAGGAGGTGTAGTCGTCGAAAAAAGTTTTTTTCTTGGACCCCTTCTCGTTCTGCACGATGCGTGAGAGTGCGAGGCACGTAACCTCCTCCTTGGTGATGTCCTCCGACACCACGATGACGTTGCATTCCAGAAACCTTTTGTCCCGGGCCTCTAGTTTTTTTCCGCCTACCACGGCGCCATCTTGGAAGGCACGAGTGAAAAACTCGTGCCTACCATGTCCGTCAATGGCGATGTACCTCTTACTGAAAACAGAAACAAACACAGCACGCCATTTAAAACGACAAAGAACATGGGTTAAAGGGTTAGAGAAACTATTTATAAAAAAATATATAAAGTGTTTACTTCAGCTAAAGCTACCACTGGCTGTCTAGCATCCACAAAGGACATTGCGTCCTACGTATTTTTGCGTTTCGCTCAGCGTCTTTTTTATTCTTGAGTCTCCTCTTAGCTACTGCCACGTTTGGAACATTATACCAGCTAATGGGAACATGGTTCTTCCTGCAAGAATCTTCCTCATCTTCTGAGGATGTAACATCTTCAAGCAACACTAGCTTAAAACCCCCTGTCTAAAATGCAACGCCTACGTCTAGTAATTTCTTTGTTGATCCTAATTCTTTCAGCTTCTCGGTTCATTGCACGTCTTCTTTGAAAGGCGCGCACGCCTTTAAACAGATCTCTGCAACAAATTAAAAGACAAGAAAGAAAACTTTAGGAGCAAGAGTCCTGAAGGGAGTCAGTAGACCTGCAGGTGAACAGCAAATAAACAAGAAGAAAGTCACCATGCAAAACCAAGAAGAGTTCAAGCACTAACCTTTTTTTGCTGAATAAGAAAAGCGTTCATCGATGAACGCTTTTTAAAAAACACTGCTAAAGAAACAAGTGTTTTGACCGGTTTAAAGAAAAGTGTTCATCGATGAACGCTTTCTTTATTTTGTTTCTGAAGCTTGAGTATTTTAAACTCTTTTTAAGAAAGCGTTCATCGATGAACGCTTTTCTTAGTTTTCCTTGTATTTTTCCTGAGAAAAAAGCTGAATCACACAGAAATATCGCAGCTTTTGCAACTCCAAACCGCAAAGTTTTAGGAAAAATACAAGGAAAACTAAGAAAAGCGCTCATCGATGAACGCTTTCTTAAAAACAGTTTAAAATACTCAAGCTTCAGAAACAAAATAAAGAAAGCGTTCATCGATGAACACTTTTCTTTAAACCTGTTAAAACACTTGTTTCTTTAGCAGTGTTTTTTAAAAAGCGTTCATCGATGAACGCTTTTTCACACTTGTCTCTTCTACCTTTTGTCAGCGCAGTTCTTCAAGAAGGTTTAGTGAAACTTACCCGTGGGCCTTAGGATCTCCTTTTTTGGCGCGGCGCCAGATCATGGTTTGGGAAAGGTCGATGCCGTTTTTCTCAACGGACTTCTCCACGTTGACACCGTTGTGATTGTGTCCTCTTGGGTTGTCAGCGAAAGAGCAGTCAGCGAGCTTCAGCACTTTCTGCTCAACGAAACGTTGTTCCATCACGTCCGCGTAAACCAACCTTTCCGTGTTGCCATCCCCGGACTTCTTGGTGTTTCCTTTTTTTGCAGGCATCTTTGCTTGTTTCTTTTGACTTTAAATCTTTGCGCTTTTTATTTGGCGGCTAGAGTTCTTTACTAGCTCTCAACTGTCTTCAGGTTTTCTTCGACTTCTCTTTCCGAAACACGTCGACTCCTTTGGTCAGTGTCGTTCTCGACTCGATATTTTTTCGCCTCGATATTTTTTTTTAAATTTTCAAAGCGTTTCCTCGAGTCGAATATTTTGAAGGTTTCGCCTCGACTCGACACTCGACTCGATTTTTTCCTTCGCCTCTCTTTCCGAAACAGCTAGACTCGTTTGGTCGGTGTCGTTCTCGACTCGACTCGAAAATTTCCCAGCCGTCGCCTCGACTCGATTTTATTTCGGCGTCGCCTTTTATTTTGGCGACTAGAGTTTTTTAAGGCCTCTCCTCGACACTTTCACTTCGGGAGTGCATTTATTTTACCGACTTCCTAGGGCTAATGCAATGTCCACTCAATTTGTTACTTTTCGCTGCCTTGAAACCGGGGATGTCGTTCGTGAAATTCCTATTGTTTGGCATCTTGGAGACCCTTTTGTGACTAGCGACACACTTTGCAATGTTTTTAGTCTTGACAAGAAAGAAGATCTTTCCGTCACCTCCGAGTACGATGACTCCGTTGCTTGCTCTTTGGACCTGTTTCCCGTTCACGCGGGCTTCTTGCACAATGTGTACGGTACTCCTACCGACGACAACATGCCAATCTTGGTAAGCGACAGCGAAAGCGATGACAGCGATGATGAAGAAGACATTATTTACACCGGCGAGTGCAAGACTCCCCGGTTCTCACCAAACACGAAGCCCAAGCCCACGGAGTCCGTCGCTTCGACAAACCTTTCCAAGTCCGACTCGACTTCCAGTCACGCCTCTTCTTTTAAGTGGCCCGCAGATTGCAAACGTGTGAACAAGGTCCCCTTCGACGTCGATGGCAATGTAACTTTTGGTCACCACATGTCCTCACCTCTTCCTAAACCAACCGGGAAGGGCGGTCTACCGCTGAACAAACTTGACTTCCATGTCACGAACCGTTCTTGGTCCCACGCCTGCGCCACAACTTGGGCGGAGGTAACCCGACAAGATGCTGTCAAGGACTGCAACTCTCAAGTTCGACTTCAAAACTGCCTTGGAGAAAAACTTTGCAGGAATACGGAGTGCTCTTTCTTTAAAACCCATGACAAAGAGTTCGTTCAGACAAGTTCTCAACAACGTGGCAAACGCTCCGCTTCCGCTTTCCTCGGCGTTGAGGTATTTTAATCCCAAGGTTTTCCCGTACACTTTCCCCACTTTTCCAGTAGGACCTTACGCTTTTCTTTTCTTCTTTCAGATTGAAGGCCCTCCATGCAAAAAGTGTCAAGAACCCATGGAAGTTATTACCTGTGGTGCCCGGGCTACTTTGGTCCGCATCGACCTTCCCGCAGCCGAAGGCCACCTACTGCTCTTTAGACACGAAGGCACCCATGCCTGCCAACCCATGGATAAAAAGGGGAAGGCCGTTGTTTCCAAAGAAACCCAAGACGCCATCAAAGAAGCCCTTCCCGTTTTCGGTGGTCGCTTCACTTCCGAGAAGCTGAAGAACTCCGCCACAACGGTTGCCTTCGAGAAGATGCTTTCCTCTCCGGACGGCTCTCCCATCGACGTGTACAAGGTATCGCCCTATTTTTGTGTTACCTTCCCGTTATACGTCGGGGACATGTTATTCTTAATGCATGGTTCCATTTTAGGTGGCCCGCGAAATGCAAGACGCTCGCGCCGTCCGCGACGTGATGAAAGAACACCGTGCGACTCAACGTGCCCCCGAGCGTGCTGCTGATGACGAGGTCAAGGAAATGAAACGGATCCTAGACTCAAAGGGATACCGTACTCTTCTTTTCGACACCGCACCTCTGAACTGGTTCATGTGCCCCCTGGACTTGCCGTGGTCCCCCGCGAAGATCATGCTGTTGATGGACCGCATTCTCGGCAAGCCTCCGTTCATCGGTTGCTACGCATGTTCTGATGGTGGCCACAGCTGCATTAACGGTCGCGTTGTCGAGAAGGTTGCAACGGTCGTGCCCGGAATTGGGTTGATAAAACTAGCAACCTTCGTGCTGCCGGCGGGTGAACGCGGTGTGGATGAGGAGAAGATGTGGCAAGGCATCGACTACGCTTGCCGGACGGTGGCCATGGAGGACGCCGACTTCGCGAAATATCGAGACAAGGAGGTTTGGGTAAAGACCAACCCAAAAGGTGAGATTTGCTTTCGTCCCGTCGGTTTCGTCCGTGACGCGGGTGGCGGAGGCTGGATCGGCATCCGCATGAACTACAACAAGTTCATGCGCCGGGAGGACCGAAAGAAGTACATGACGCGGGACGAGGCGGGCAACTCGTTGGAGAAAGGCTGTGACTTGCACCTCGTTGCGAACATGGGGATACACGCTCGGTGTTTGGACAAGAGTTTCGAGGAGACCCAGTTCCGGACACTGTTCACACGGTGGTACGAAGCACAAGCCCCCAGACGTGTGATGGACGCACGTGCGCGCCTCTTCGACTTCATCATGGAGCAAGAGAGCAAGAGCGTGCAATCCTCTTTGTCTTCGCTCGTTTTATTTTACGAAGGTGAAGGCGAACGCACCCTGCAGCTTTTCACACAAAGCAAAGGGGCTAACCCGGCGGAGCAACTCTTCTCCAAGGACGGCAAACTGATCGGCGTGAATCTGCCGGCCTCCGAGTTCTTGCACCTGGAGAACGTGACGTACATCACTCAGTCCGCCTGGTTGGAGCACGTAGGAGAAGGTGGCCACAGCCAGCGGGACTCCCGCACGAACACCCTCTACGATGAGCGGCGAAGGGTGTACACCGCCATGCAACGCGCACGCCACACCGCGTACGACGTCCTTGAGGAGGTGCGTGAAATATATGTCACTCCTGGTCCAGTGACGACGGAGACACGCAGTCACCGACCAAACCAAGTCCGATCGATGGGGAAGAGGACTAAGACTAGGGTGACGATCGACGAGCCTGGAACGCCGACTCCGGCCATCAAGTTGGTGCGGGCATGCCTCGAGAACCCTTTGGAGTTCCAATGGCAGTTCGACCCAAACACCGAGGACCCGGCCGCCCGTTATGTTTGGCAGTCTTCCCAAGAGGTGGACGAGGCTCTCGTGGTGCAATATTTGGAGACCGCGGTGCACTTTCATTCCGAACATCGCTACGTGGACACTCGCCGCGTGTCCGTCGGGTCTTTGGACGAGGTGCGGTACCAGACAAGCACCACGAAAGGCCACGCGCAAATGTTGGCTCGCATGTTCTTGCAGCCTGACAAGCGCTTGAAAGTGATACAGGTTGGCCAACCCACCGTCCGTTTAACCGCACGTGGAAGACACGACGGCTTCCTGGACCGCAGTTACACCTTGTCCTCTGGTCGAGGTGAACCCTCGCGGGTGATATTTGGTCATCTGGCCCGGGCGGCGCAACAACGCATCAGCTGCTCATGCTACTCATGGCGCCAAACGATGACTCGCGTGGGAAGGTCGACTTCGGTGAAGCTTTGCTTGTGCCTGTCCACCCTCCTATTCCGCGCGGGGTTCAAACCTGGACATGCATTTTACGTGCAATCAGGGTTTACCACGGAGGAGATCGACGACATCTTAACGGCGCTGGGATCCCGCCTCACCACCGGCGATCGTGTCGGGAGTGAGGAACTGGCCTACGGGCAATGGATGGTGGTGCCCGGTACCGGTAGGAAAGCAAGATGCGCGGCCTCCGAGTCCCGCAAGGGTTGCGTGACAGCGAAGACCCACAAGCAATCCCAACCCATCCTTTCAAAGGATGGCCCAAGGGTGGTGGTCATGGGTCGGCGCAAGGTGAATGGTCAGTGGGTAAACCACAAGTTTCAATTCTGTCTTCTCCACCAGTGTTGCGCTACGGTATTGCCCAACTACTGTGATGTACCGCCTTCACCTACGGACCTGGTTGTGGCACATGGGTTGTCACTAACTAGGGAACAACGGCTTGGAGCTGGGGCCTTGACCTTTCAAGAGCAGTAACTCAGGTACGAAAGCGACATTGTTGTTTGCACGGTTTGTTGGGCTTTGGACTAACGTAATTGTTTTTCCACAGGTACCACACATTGGGAAATATGCGACTGAGTGTCCAGGGATAATGTGAAAGTTAGTTAGGGATCTTGGCGAGAAGTATGTTTTGAACCGAACTGGGGGGCCGGCCACCGGGACTTGTGGTTAGTAGTGGTCCGCGAAAGCACGTGAAAAACCAATGGAGAACGTAGTTGGTCAATGCACGAAGACGAGTAGGCGATGGGGCGAAGGGCACAAGAAAGGGTGAAGTCGTGTTAAACTCTGGAGGCAAAACATGCGCGCCGGTAACTTTGCTTTGAATATTGATTTGAAGCTTTATATTTTACGTGAACAAGCGTTCTAATCTAGTGAATAGTACAAGCGTCCAAAGCGTTTAAGTGTTTGCGTGTTTAATTTTTTCTGTCCGTGTTCTTCGGTATTTAAGAGAAGTCCGGGCGCGCGTCGTAACTGGAGTTGGTGACCTAGCGGTAGTCGGCTGTTTTATGCCTGAAATAAGGGGGAAAAACGGGGCAACCCCCATAAAATAGGAACAAAGCCAACCAAAGATATTCCTGAAAGTGTAGAAAAATTCTGGGTTTTTTCCAAAATTTTCAAATTTTAAAAAAACGCCGAAAAGGCCTGAAAATCATAGAAAACTGAAAAAATTATATTGGTTCATCGATGAACCCCCCAAAAAATAATTCATGAAAGCAGACGTAAAAAGTATCATTTTGCTACAGATTTTCAAAAAAAATAAATTAGCTTAAAAATGCGTGAAATATTGTACAAGTTCAATTAAAAATTTATGTTTTCTTAACACAAAAACCCCCATAAATCTTCCTTAATTCAGGGTGAAAAAGATAATTTCTTTAGTGAAAATCAGGAATATTTCTTAAACCCTAAAACAACCGGGAAATTAAATAAAATTACATTCAACTTGGGAAAATCTTAAACCCTAGATTCGGTCAAATTTTCAATTTTTTCAGGGCCTCCCCTTGTAAAACACCCCAAAACCCAAAAAGGCCTGAAATTCATATAAAACTAGAAGAAAAAAAAGGGGTTCATCGATGAACCCCCAAAAACATATTTCATAAAAATCAGACGTATCAAGTATCATTTTGCTACCGAGTTTCGAAAAAATTTTGAAGCTTAAAAAGGCGTAAAATATTGTAGAACTTCAATTGAAAATTTATGTTTTCTTAACACAAAAACCCCATAAACCTTCCTTATTTCAGGCTGAAAAAGATGATTTTTTTAGTGAAAATCAGGAATATTTCTTAAACCCTAAAACAACCGGAAAATTAAATTAAATTACATTCCACTCGGGAAAATCTTAAACCCTAGATTCGGTCAAATTTTCAGTTTTTTCAGGGCCTCCCATTGTAAAACTCCCCAACTCCCAAAACTCCCAAACTCCCCAAATGTGTAGAATGTAAATTTGTTTTCAGTTACTATTCGTTTTTGTTTACATAAAGATTTTTATGTGTATACGCGCTGTACTATTCCCACGTGTTTCTGCTCGCTTGAAATAACATTTCAGATAGTTTTGTAGCTAGCTACAAAATGGCAAACCGCTCGCCATTTTGTAGCTATAGCTACAAAAATGCATATGGCGAGCATTTTTTGGTCTAGCTACAAAACCTGGAAGCTACAAAATGTCCGGGGGGTAGCTACAAAATGGTCGTGCTACCATGACGGGGGAAGTAATCTTGGTCGCCGTGTTATTCCTATAACAAAAACGGTTGCACTGTCATCGATGACGGGGGAGGTCCCTGTTATATAATCTTGTGGTGGTTGATTCGTGTCCGTTATTTCTGGGCTGTGGTTGTGTTGTCATCGATGTCGAATGGAGTCCTAGTTGTATTATTTTGCCAGGCAAGATGGGAACTTGTTTTTGCACTTATATTTATGCAGGTTTGTAAACATGCACGGTTGCAGTATTCAAAAATACCAACATTTTTGAAGAGAGACGCGTCGTAGTATTATCACTTGTAGTTTTTCACCTGAATTGCATTTTGACTTTAGCGGGGACGATACGTCTCGGTGCAATTTTTCAGAAAAGGAGACCAAAGTGTATTTTCAGTATTTTTGGGGCCCGTTGTGTAAGTTCACTTGTCGGGGAGGGGGGTGCGGGGATATTCCGGAAGAAGGACGCGTCATTGTATTTTCACTTGTTGTTTTTCACCAGAATAGCATTTTGACTTTAGCGGGGACGATACGTCTCGGTGCAATTTTTCAGAAAAGGAGACCAAAGTGTATGTTCAGTATTTTTGGGGCCCGTTGTGTAAGTTCACTTGTCGGGGCGGGGGGTGCGGTGATATTCCGGAGGAAGGGCACGTCCTTGTATTTTCACTTGTTGTTTTTCACCAGAATAGCATTTTGAGTTTTTCGGGGAGGTGACGGTGCATTTTTAAAGAAAAGGAGACCAAAGTATATTTTCACTATTTCCGGGGCCCGTTGTGTAATTTCACTCGTCGGGGAGGGGGGGTGCGGGGATATTCCGGAAGAGGGACGCGTCGTTGTATTTTCACGTGAAAAAATTTTGAGGACCGTTTTGTATTTTCACTTGGTGAATTACCCATTTCACCATTTATCCATTTATCCATTTATCCTTTTTTTGCGCGACGAGTTAAGGGTTTCGATATCAGAACGGTAAAAGTCTCAGATTGATAAAAGAGGTACACATAAATACTAACGGGTGTTTCCCGTCTACTGGTGACGGTCACCCAGCCTACTATAGGAAGTGACAAGTGACATATTTTGACTGTCGGTGTGTCACATCCAGCAGATGGAACTGATAATAGTGTTATAATCGTTACAGGCAGTGAACTGCAAGTAAATACAACTTTCGGTTTGATAGTAAACGGTGATGCAAAAATCAATGGAAAAACAGAACTGGTCGCACCAGATAATACCACAAATCTTGATTTATTTGGAAATAAAACATCAGGTAATAGTTTCATAAGTTTAAATACCTCAGGTGTAGATTTATCGAGTGTTTCAACGATATATTTTATAAATTTTCAAACGAAACCTGATTCAGCTGTACCTAAAATTTTTAGTATCAATATGAAAGGTGATATAATAGGATGTAATGATATAGAATGCAATAACATTATAATTAATGCACAATTAAGTTCCAAGACAAATTTAGAATTACAAGGGCCAAAATCTGCTAATTCAACATTTATAGATTTGAATACATCACTGGTTGATGAAGCAGCAGTTGATTCAGTGTATGCTTTGCAGTTTCGAAAACGACCTGATATACCATCAAACGCATTTTTTAGAATTAATATGTTAGGTGATATCCGAGGTGCTAATTTAATACAAGCTGATATTGTTCAAACTCCTGTCGCGGATATGGATATTTTGAAAGTAAATAAAGAATTGAATTATGAAGAAATTTCAAGAGTAACTACGCTTTCAGCACCCGGAAATGAAAATATACGAACCATTCAATTTCCTAATGATATTTTCATTATTTACTTGGATTTTGCTACTATAGCTACTGATGGTACAGACGATA
>LGRX02004265.1:0-25222 GCA_001247695.2 Cymbomonas tetramitiformis
CCAGTCATCCACCTTGTCATGCCAGTGCACCAGTCATCCATCCTGTCATGCCAGTGCACCAGTCATCCACCCTGTCATCCCTGTCTGACTTGTTTCTATGGCAGGTGCTCTTTGCAGAGAGCCTTGTTCTCCACTAAAGCCGCAGAGGCGGCACCATGGAAATATGTGCAAAGGGGCCACAGCATACCATCTCCAAAGCGCAGTTGACACACCAACCCAAAAACATGAGCTGGTCCGCAGCGCACCAGCACGTGCCAAAGCTGTCCGAAGCATAGCATCGTCTTCGGCTGCATCAGTGTCGGCCACGGCTTCCGCGGGTTGCTCCCTCACGGGCACTTTTCTGGCGGGAGGTTTAGGTGGCGGAGGAGGCAAACGCTTTGTGCGCATCGCGGCTTTCGGAGCGCTTGGCTGGCAGTCGATCCTCGAGGCAGCTGCAGGCGGCGGGGGGGCTTTTCTCTTCTCCAGCACTATGCCAAGTGTTCCAGATAGCTGGCTGTCAACAGCCTTCTTCTTTTTAGGGAAGTTAAGATCCGGAGGTATTTCTGGTGCTCGCGGTGGTGTGGGCACTTTGGGTGGTGTTGGCACTTTGGGCGGTGTTGGCGTCCGTGGTTGTGAGCCTGCTCCCCAACAGGTCACACATGCAGACTGTCATCAGCTTCAGTGAGAGTCTTTGAATATGAACAAGTCCCATCCATCGAACGGAACCAAGATCCACGATGCAAGGCACCTTCAGCTTCAATAAATAGAACGGGACACCTCAAGTGTAGACGCTCCGTCACCGTGGACACAACAGCACCGGGCACCTTCGGCGTGGACACAACAGCACCGGACACCTTCGGCGTGGATGCAACAGCACCGGGCACCCTGATGCGAAGGATGCATCACAGAGCAAAACAGTCTGGCCAATACATCTCCTGCGAACGCACAGTTTTTTTGGAAGACCGATAAGTCGATGTGCCCGAAGCGATCAGCAGAGTTCTCTTCCTCCGGTGGGACCGGAGGTGGCGTTGGTGGGGGCAGTGGCGGAGCCGGCTCCGTCTCGGAGGCTGAGTCCTCCTCCTCCTCCTCCTCCTCCGTCTCTTCCTCTTCCTCCTCCTCCTCCGTCTCGTCCTCCTCCGTCTCGGTGTACTCGGTCTCGCTTGAGGAGGGCGAGGGTGTCGGAAATTTATAGTCTGCAAATTGGTTCTTTGGGGTACTAGCTTCTAAGATACTGTTCATGGCGCCGTTGTCAAAAAAGTAGGATCCACTCGTCTCCGCGCGCTTCCTCCAGAGGGCCGCCAGACTGCTGACCAAGGCGGCCTTCTCAATTTTCTCCAACTGATCATCTACATCCCGGGATATCCGCCTCCCGGCTGCATCTCGAGAAGTCCGAGAAGCTCTAGACTTCCGGCTGTTGCGCTTGCGGCGGCCTTTCGGCTCCTCCGGGTCAGCCAGCCCGAAGTTACTGGCTTCGCCGTCTGAGATGGCCCTGAGCCGCCTAACCCGCCCACGCGGGCTCTCCAGGTCCTCCATCAGCTTTCTGCAGCACGCGGGTGAACACAAAGCCCCAAAGCCCCTCCACCGCCACCCTTCAGAGATAGATTGCCCTCTGGCGCACCAGGCAGCAAGCACCTGCAAGCGGCGGGCAAACGTCACCCATCTTCTCGAGGCTCGCGGCAAGTCAACGCGGCAAACAAGGGGAAGGCATCTGGCAGCCGGAAAGAGCGGCATCGAAAGCGATGTGAATGAAAGGCTTGGTGTAACTTATTTTGAGGTGCTCAAAACACATATGGGACTGCGTTTTGATGACCCGACTCGATCCTTCGTCACGTCAATTGGTCTCGGGCCTTCAAGCCTTTGCGTTCTACCAGGCTTCGGGCTGGGCACGGCGCATCTGAATGCTGTTGCACGTTAGGGCACTCGCGCACCTCGCGCGCTGAAGCAAAACGAATGAAGTTGTCCCCATAGAGGAACTGGCGCGTGGACACAAGGGAAAAGGTTTTGCAAATCTGCGATGGTGTCTGTGCATATGCTCCCAAGGTTTGGCAAGAGGCGAACTTGAGGCCTTGTGGTAATTGTGTAACTTCAGATTCCGCTCTACATGACCAGCGGAGTCGCGCTTTCTCCCAGCACACTTCAGCTTAGACAATTATGACTATTTCAAAAGTGAGAGCTTCGGTATCATTAACTGGATGACGGCAAACTCTACTTGAGTGGAAACTGTACCCTAATGTGGGGCAGAATCGGTGCTATGCAACCTGCTTATGCAAATAATATACCGTGTCGGTGCAGAACTGAGTGAGGTGCCTTACCTTCGGGCGTGCTCCTCGAAGTTGAGTGAAGCGCCAGAGCTGACCAGATTATCTATCTCTTGCTGGTACACAACATCACATCGGTAAGCCTCGATCAGTAACTATTTGCGATTCACTTTAAACTTGGATAACAAACTAAGCATGGCGTAGAAACATCACTCAGTGAAAACATAAAACTATTTATCCCGACAAGATTAGAACGAGGTACTGAGGCAGGTTGGGCAATACCTGCCGCATGCTACATGCGTCGTTAACATATTTCAAATGAGATTCGATGCTAATATCGTCCTCAAATGACTGTTCGAAGTCGCGTGTTCCCGCGCGAAAGCGCTCCAACGCCCTGTGCTGTATTTCGAGCGATGGCAAGGACTGAGTTCTTTTCGCTTTTTTCCTCTTCCTCTCTGGTTTTGGGCCTCTATCCGGGTTGGGCGAAGTAAAGATATTCTTCATACGCACTTCAACGGATTGCTGCGACATCTTGGCTTTCGCTGTTTTCGCTTCCTGATTCATGGTTGTGGGTGTGCGGCACTCAAGTCCCCAAAATTCCCCCCAGTCCTATAGCCCGGTCACCTCTTTAATTCCCCATATCATCCGTGGTGAAGCCTTTGAACACTTCAAGACGCGTCAAGAATAGTTGGAATCAATATCAAAATCAAGGTAGACGTTGCAGAAGATCTCAATATATTGAACGGAGCGAAACATGCATATACCACAGCAACTACCCGCATATTCTCTTCATTGTGCGAGGGCGAGCCACAACTTTACTATAGGATTCGACTGTGATATTCTACGTGGAGGTGCTGAAGGACCATTCGGGAGTGCTACATCAGGTCGTAGTCAGCGTTCCTATAGAAGTGGCTCTGGAATTACTTTTACGTCGCGGCACTCGCCTGACCTTACGGGTGGCAGCGAATACATAGCAACACGCTTGGTATATAATACGATTTCCCCGTAAAAACTCAGCACTCCAATTATTTTGCTAAGGCCTCACGACTGAAAATCGCTATCAAGTGTCAACCGAACATCACGGATAGGTCCATCTGTAAAATAAGAACGAGCCAACACCATTTCTATATAGTAGTTTCTTCCTGTGCCCTTTAGTGTGACAAACAATCGCAATGAATTTATTTTCCAAATTTGTTACTGATCCTCGGGTCCGTTAGCTAATTATGAGATGTGGCGAAGAGCTAGCGAACAGGTGGCTCAGCAAGGACACCCCTCCTTCTCCTGGCAGTGAAGTACCTGCATACACGGGAAGATGGGGAGTCCCCAAAGCCAAAACAAAAAATCCAAGCTCAACCATCGGGGTGGGTGGGTCAAAAATCAGCGCTCGACCGGTGTACTTGCAGCGAGCGGAACCGTCGAGAAATGATGAGCTTCAGATGCAGTCTGGCATTAAATACTGTACAGTACCCTCCTCATAGTGTTACCGAATCTCAAATCGTCCGATGACACTCATTCCGATGCAACACACGTGATCCGAGGAATCTTGTCTCGTAGGAAAATAAATTAGCCTCGACCGTTAGTGTGACTAACAGTCGCAATTAATTTATAGGGGTACGTGAACGTACAGGTGGGGAAAAAAATAAACCCCCCCTTATCATCCATCATCAATGCTGAAATCTGTATAGGGCGCGGGTGCGGCCATACTCAAAAGTTTTTAATATGGCATTCAGCATATCAAAATGACCGTATTTTTATGCAGAAATCATCTGCACAAAAAACGGGAAGCAACGTCGACGTTGTGAAAACCGAGTTTGGGGGCATAAGGTCAGCAACCTCCTATTTAGAGGGCGCGGGTGCGGCCATACTCAAAAATTTTTAATATGGCATTCAGCATATCAAAATGACCGTATTTTAATGCAGAAATCGACTGCACAAAAAACGGGAAGCAGCCTCGACGTTGTGAAAACCGAGTTTGGGGGCATAAGGTCACCAACCTCCTATCTCTTAAACGTTGCAGACCCTCTATAGAGGGTTAACTTTTTTTCAGCTATCTGTATGACTCACCGCGGGCGCGGTACTAGGGGGAGTCATGCATGCGATGGCTCATATTAATCGTCGAGAGTTGAATTTTCTTTGGTCCTATCGGTGGGCGACGAAATCCCTATTCCACGCTTCAAAATGCGCCACAACTGCCTTGAAACCACGTTGAAAACCACCCCGCGAAATTCGAGGGTGCGGAGGGTTAACTAAATATTTTGTGTTTCGGCGAATTTTTCTTTTTCCACTTAAAATTTGGGACCGAGCGGCTAAAGCGACTTTATTCGAGTGTCCCAAAAGGTACTCGAAGTGAAAAAGCGCCCATCGCTCCGGTCAAGTCGCCGATATCATCCACTCCATGTGCACCCCCCCTCAAAATTTGGAGTCCGAAGTGGGCTCACTTTCGATCTCAGCTCATGGTAGGCATGCATTTGGCGAGGACCGTGCACCCTGGTGTCAGGGTTATGACCGATGACATATGTGTCATACATGTCATACGTGTCATACCTGTCATACATGTCATACCATGTCATGTCATGTCATGTCATATATTATTATGACAGTCGGTCGTGTCATATATTATTATGACAGTCGACAGTATGGTCGATCATGACTGTACAGGTCGAGTCGCGTCATACATTTATGACAGTCGTCAGTACGGTCGACTATGACATGTACAGTCATACCATTTGTCATTCACTCACCTTGAGTGACACCTGTCATCGAGAGGCCAGGTTGTGGCATCGAGATGACAAAGCAAGATGAAGTCTTGAAGAACCGAAAGTGTTCGGAGAAAACTCATCTTCGCTTCTAGCATGTTCTGAACAAGCATGCGAGTATCATATGGCTTATTCGTTCAGCCGATACTGATTGTTCAACCAATGCCTTGGGTTCACAACCCAATTGTGGTGGCATCTATGAGATGCGGGGCATTGCGTAAAATGAGGTAGCGTTGGGCTACAGCAGTCACTTCTGAAGAAGCACTGCACTCATATCCACACAGACGCTGCGTGAGCTATTAACGTTCCATAATAGCCTCGCTATATATCATATATCATATCGCTTCCAAGCGAACCCTTAAGAGTGGTATTCTAATCGTCCACGCGACGAACGAGGACCTAAGTGTGCAGTGCAGCAAATAGAGATATATTGTATTTTTGTGTGCAACAGGTTCGCGGATCGCGTATACATACAGGCGCCCGCAGTCGCACATATAAGACATATATCGCATAACTACACTCGCTGCGGAATAAACAGCGGACGAAGTGCGCGGGAGATACCGTCGCTAACGCTTACGCTCGCATAATCACCGTCAGAGTATAACAGCGCGAAGAGGTGTGCATACAGCATACAAATCGCATACATACGCTGCTATCATTCGCAAAATTGCACGATATGCGACATACTGACGCGCAGATGAACAAATTGTCATCAGTGTATGTTCCGTACGCGAAATGGCATTCATATCATATGCCATACATACCTGCGACAGAGATATGTTCACCAATTGCAGCGCGCACATCAGCGACTTTGATAAATCGCTACTCGCACTAATTTTCAGTGTAGTGTACGCATCAAAATCTCGTCATTTCAAATGGTTGCAAAAATCACTCGTCTACGCGCGCATGATGATTTTGCTTGACAGGATATATACACACCTGCTAGATTTATCATGATCGGATGACGCGCGATGATGGTATACATATATGCAGCATGCTACTTAAAATCTGTGATGCTTGCACATAAGAGATGATGTTTATCCATTCACTGGCAGATTTACATACAAGTTTGCAATCATATGGGTGTCCACCATATGCTGTGTGTGTAGCCACACACACACACATATAAGTAGATGAGATCAGATAAATATGGACGCTGTGCAATCACATGTCTGTGTACTATATGTTGTGTGTGTAGCCATATCACACACACACACATGCATACTTGCAGCATATACTATCCATTCAGTATATACCAAGTGCATGCAGCAAGATGTACCATGCATTATTATATCATGCAGCAGATTCCAATGTTCTGATGACCACACAAATACTTTTGATCATCAGCATTATACTTATCAGCAGCACAGTGATCTGTGCACAACATGTGTGTGCAGATCAGCACACACACACATACACTCATTTCACTTACAGCAATCATTAATACACAGTGCATATACTTCTATATCATGCACACATCTTATGCTGAATGATTGCAATGTTGTAAATGTTACATACTTTATTATACTGAGCATAAGCATATTGCAGTGAATGCTAAACTATATTAGAATCCATGTTGCAAAGGGTGCCTGACAGTAATCATAACACCATAATAAGTTTGTCGTGCCCTGGTGGAGCCGAGATGCTCTCCAGGTAACATGTACATTCTATGGTGGATTACTTGAAGGAATGCTCACCTGAGCTTCATGTAAAATTCATCAGCAACTCATCACGTAATGAGATTATCATGGAATTACAACAATCCCTAAACTATATATATCATGTTAGATATAAACAGTACGTGGTATGCTGACAATCTGCATGATAGGTTGTTAGGATATTGTGATATCCATAAAGATCTTGCAAAGTGTGTGTAAGTAAACACACACACACACTAGTACTAATCAGCAGTACTATACACTGCACAAACACTAGCATTCATTATACATGTTAACAATACACTGACTCCAAGTGTAATGATCAAGTATTGTATTAATACATAATACATAGATCCCACTTCCAAACACATGTGCGTGGAAGTGTCAGCGATGGCGATACATAAGGGAACAGGATCAAACAACATGCTGTAGGGCTGGATGGAGTTATCTCCAGACCCGAAGTCAAGATACTGCACCCATTAAACAGCTGGTAACTGTTGGGTGCAGTCCACTCGTCATTCCACACACTATCGCTGGAGCAACATCAATATCTACATTGCATTCTGACAGTTGATACAGATGATCACTTCACATGCATGTACCAACTCAGATCAGCAACCATACATGAATTGACAAAAGGTGGTTGTGGACGTACATACACACAAACATTGTGTTGTGTAAAAACTGCTTAGATTACATCTAGCAGTGTCCAGATGTATTTGAACATAGAGATATCACTTGATATACTCATTGTATACATCCAAATATATCTTAGGATCTGACACAACTGTGAATTCATTTACAGTTGATATATCTTAAATATCACCAGAGAGTGCATTTGCCTCCATGGGTTTAAATCAGTAAAACCCAGAAATGTGATCAACCACAGATGTTGATATACAGCATAATTCACTTTTATGCCATGAAATTTGTCATGTGCAAAGGAAAAGTGATTTGCAGTGTTTCTGTACTTTGCAGTCCACACACACACAGAGATATGTATATATATATATATACATATAGCCAAAAACGGCCAAAATAGGTAAAATCCGTTTGCGATAGATTTGAAAATTGAAAATCGGACCCTATTTTATTTGATAATATGATTTTATACCTATTGAGGTATGAGAAAATCATAATGACAATAGTCATATCTCGTGTAACACCCTAGATATTAGGTGTGTAATATATAGGGGTGAACATATTGGCTGTAACAAAAAATCGGTCAAAATACAATACGTGTAATATTTTGCAAATTCGGGATTGATTTTTTTTGCTATAATGGATATTTATCTATCAAATAACAATCCCTTAAAGACATAACACGTGTAACACCCTGTAACACCCTAATATTTGAATGTGTGTGTCAGGGGTGTAACGTACCCTCTGAAAATCACTTAACATTCACTTAGGTATTGAATGCAGTTTTGCTTAAAAATCTTTGCAAAAACGTTATACTGCTTATTTTTTACCTGTATTAGGGTTACTGATATCAAGTAACACCCTAAACACTGTATTGGGTAATAGGGCCACTGTAACCACACATGCCCTAAAATGCCGCCATTATTTGGAAAAACTTCGTTTTTTTTGGCATTATTATATCATGCTAAATCATCATAGACATGATAATACTAAGGGCAACAACCCAAAAACTGCAGGGCTACAACCCAAGGACTGTAGGGCTGCAACCCTAAAACTGTAACAGCTGATTCCTATAAGGAATGCATGCTGAATGAGGTATTGGCAATTGACAACTGCCACTGTATCACACACTTCCTTGAGGGGGGAAGAAGGTGGATATATGTACATGCATAACCTCATCATAATATACCGATATACCATATATAACATATAAATCACACACACTCAGTTAGACAATTAGCTGAAGGTATTTTTGTGCTGTGTTTTGTTTTTAGATGGTTACTATCGAAGAGGAAGAGCATGAGATTCCTGATATTAACCCAGATCATTCGACTTGGTTTTTCGACATTCTTGGTTCATACGATGCATACAGTCGGTTTAAGGTTCCAAAGTGGATTGCTGGTTATGCCGATACACTAACCAGATATGACCACATAGGCTATTATGACAATATCAGTCGCATGAAACCATATATGAGCCGGTACAAGGATCCTGCCAATGAGCCTCAGGCACCAGAAACAGAGTATACAGCAGACAGTCCTCCGATGGTCTTTGTAGATCCAGATGCAGATACAGTACCAGCACCAGCTCCACCAGCTCCACCCAGTTTGGTCCCCAAGGTGAAAATGGCACCACCTAGGGAATTCAAATCAGGACAGGACGCAGAGGTCTGGTTGGAAACAGTGGACAGATATTTCCAGTTCACTTATCCAGGTGTCAATGATAAGGATTTGATCACAGTGTTTCTTACTCTCATACAGAATAATGACAGACACTATTTCCAGGTCGTGGCAAATCAACCAGATGCCACATTTGCAGGAATCAGAGGGATTTTCCTCAGACAGTTTGGTAACCCCCATAAAAGATCAGTGGCTAAAAAACACCTAATGTCACTGAAACAAGAAAACCAGACTTTTTCAGATTATCTACGCACATTCACTTCACTGGCTGCATTGGCAGCAGTTGAACTGGAAGATGTGTTGATAAAGGACAGATTCGTCAACAGCGTAGATCCGGAACTTCGCAGACAGTTTCATTTACGATTCCTGACAGAAACAGAAAGGAATAATATGTCGTGGTCACTAACCACACAGATATTGCTTGATTTGAACTACGTCATTCACTCAAAGCAATCAGAAACCCTTCACTATCGGGGTCAGAAGGAGCAGTCATCTGGAGGTCCAACCAAGAAGGATAAGGACAGAGGACGTGGCCAGAAGCCATATGACAGATCCAACAGAAATCGGAATTGGAATCAGAGTGGCAGCCAGAACTCCAATCAGAATCGGAACAAAGGAAAAAGTGGAAAAGGCAAGGGAAAAGGAAAAGGAAAAGGACAATCACAGAAACAGAATCAGAATAAGACTTGCCATCGTTGTGATCGACCAGGTCACATCGAGAAGGATTGTTGGGCCACTACTACCAATGATGGAAAGCAGATCAAAGGCAAGCCACCAGCTCAGAATCCTTTTCAGAATCAGAGACAGCCACAGAAGAATCAGGGTGCAAAAGATGGGTCTAACAAACTCATTAATACGATCAACACCTTGGTCAAGGAACTGAAGAGTCAGCACAGCATCAATGCAGTAGTCGCAACTCCAGATCCAGTTCCATCAGCTCCAGCTCCTCAGGGAAACTCTCAGGGTACTGCGCAGGTACCGGTGATGAGAGCACCCCGAGGGTAGATCAGCCAGAAAGTGCCACTGAAGCAAGTGGCCAGATTGAGAGTATTTCAGAGGAAGTCCTATCCAGACTGACACTACAGTTTCAGCAGATGGATAATCCCACAGAACACATCGCACAGATGCAGTCTCAAACAGCACAGCTGAAATCACAGAAGAAGCTGTTGTTGTATAAAGGGAAAGTTTATGGACAGAGTACTCACATTTTGGTAGATCCAGGAGCCACATCGTCTTTCATCGACAGACAGTTCGCTGCTCAGCTTGGTATAACTCCCACAGATTCTTCATCATTTTCAGTGGGATTGGCTGGAGGAAGCCAACTACCATGCACATCCTATCTTCCCAATGCTACATTCACGCTGGGCAAGTATAAGGATTCAGTAGATCTCTACATCATTGACATGAAACCATTCACTGTCATTCTGGGTCAAGATTGGTTGGAGAGGAGGAATCCACATATTGACTTTCAGACCAAAAATCTGACGATCACTAGGAAGCATTCATCAGGCTCCAGTATTCGCACAGTATTGTCCAGAGTTGAGCCGACTCCAGACTCAGATGGCCTTCCTGAAATGGAATTGGTCAGTGCCACCACTATGAGGAAACATCTCCGTCGCATTCGATCCAGTGGTTCGGCTGAAGAAGCCGTAGCATATCTCTTTTTCCTCTCCGAGGTCGATGGTGAATTGGTCTTTGCAACATCAGACTCAGACACCACAATGGAAGACCCCGAGGTCACAGCAGCACGTGATCAAGTGAGAGAAGACTTTTCAGACGTTTTCCAAGAGGATCTTCCGGCTGGTCATAGGCCAGAGCGGTTTGAAGGTGGATATCATAGAATCGACATCGAACCTGGACATAAGCCTCCTTCACAGCCAGCACGCACCATTCCAGCACCCATGATGGAGGAACTCAAACGGCAAATCATCAAATATGTCGAGTTGGGTATCCTTCGTCCATCATCATCGCCATATGGATGCCCAATCATTTTCGCTCCTAAGCCAGGGGGAAAGTGGAGGATGGGTTGTGATTATCGTGCCCTGAATAACATCACCATCAAGGACACGTATCCACTACCACCACATGACACCCTACTAGAGCAGCTGAAGGGATCAAGATGGTTCAGTAGATTTGATTTCAACCAGTTCTTTCACCAAATCCCTATTCATCCGGATGATATACATAAAACTGCTATTCGCACCAGATACGGTTCTTATGAATGGACAGTTATGCCTTTCGGATTGACCAATGCTCCTGCAACAGCACTTCGTGTAGGAAATCGGGCATTTTTCGACTTCATCGACCACTTCCTTGTCATATTCATGGACGACACTATCGTATACAGTCCAGATTTTGACAGTCATGTGAAGCATGTTCGACAGTTCCTCCAGCGTTGCAGAGATCACCAGTTTTTCATCAGGCCTTCAAAGGTGGAGTTGTTCGTTAGATCTATAGATTTTATCGGACATCACATATCTGAAGCAGGCCTATCTATCATCGAAGACAGGATCAGAGCAGTCATGGCAATTCAGCCTCCAGTGTCTTATGGTCCTACCGTTGGAAAGCAGCCTCTACGCCGTATGGCTAAAGATGGCAAGTCATCCCTTCGGTCATTCTTGGGCATGGTTGGTCAATTTAGGAGATTCATACCAAAGTTCTCCAAAGTTGCCGAACATCTCAATCGTCTCCTTAAAGATAATGCAGAGTTTGTCTGGGAAACTGAGCAGCAGCAGGCATTTGATAACCTCAAAAGTGCCATCTGTAACGCTCCAGTATTACAGCTTCCAGATCAGAAACTGCCATCTATTTTGGAGGTCGATGGATCAGGCACACACGTTGGCCAAGTATTACTCCAGGATCAAGGAAAAGGTATGAAGCCATGTGGCTATCACAGCGTCACTCTATCCGATACGCAGAGACGTTGGCCTATTCCTGAGATCGAGCTATTTGCCATTGTGGAAGGCTTCCGATTCTTTCGCCACATCTTGTTGGGAGCTCCCGAGACTATTGTACGCTCAGATCATCAGCCACTGGTTTATTTCCAGACCAAATCCACACTGAGCCCCAAACAGGCACGGTGGTTGGATGAGCTCTCTGAATACAACTTCCGTATAGAGCACATTGCTGGCGAGAAGAATAAGGTTGCAGACGCACTCACGCGTATCTCTGCACTTTTTGAACTTACTGATTGTCTTCATTATATGGACATCAGCGAGGTCATTCCATCTGCAGATCCTACATTCATTGCTCTTATATCTTCTTCATCAGCTCATCAGCTACACGACATCATTATATCCGAATATGATCGTGACACATTTGCACAGACTATTTTGGCTAAGCTGACATCATCGACTTCATCACAGTCAGTCAGCAGCTACACCTTCGAGCTCATTCAGGGGTTGATCTATCGTAAGACCATATATGGCAGACAGCTGTACATTCCACCAACAGCTAAAGTCCCCACAGATGACGGTGAGATCACACAGCTCCGCCACATTCTTCTTCATGAGTGCCACTCAGCCACTATTTCTGGTCATATAGGCAAAAATCGCATGCTTCATCTTCTGCGTAGCCGGTATTATTGGCCAGGAATGACAACGGCAGCTATCAAGTACATTCGGGAGTGCCCCGTTTGTCTGCGCCAGAAAACGAGGCGACACAAGCCTTATGGTCAGGCACACATACGATATTCTGTGCCTAAGACAAAATGGCTTGATGTATCTCTTGATTGGATCACCGATCTGCCTATCACCACTAATGGGCACGACAGTATATTTGTGGTAATGTGCCAATTCTCTCATCGTTGTCATCTCATTCCCTTCAGCATGACCTGGACAGCTCAGCATACTGCTTCTATAATTATATATGCAGCATATCTTCAAGCTCCATGGTCTTCCGAGGAACATCATCTCAGATCGAGACCCCAGATTCACCTCTACATTCTGGCAGACACTGTGGAAATCTACTGGTACGAGATTGTCCATGACATCGTCACACCATCCACAGTCGAATGCTGCCAATGAGAGAAGCCATGCCTTCATTGAGGACATCCTCAGGTATTTTTCAAATTGTTGATTCATGATATGATTTCACCATCCTCTGGTTTACAAACTGATTAGTAGCATTTTCATTTTCAGGTGTTGTTGCAACGATACTTCAGCCAATTCGTGGGAGGACAAGTTGCCTCTGGTGGAGTTTGCAATTAACAATACCGTTTCTGCATCAACTGGTTATTCACCATTTTATCTCGACTCGATGGCACAACCACTTTCGCCTCATGATCTGGTTATCACTATTCCGCCAGAAGCTCCTGTTCCAATACAAAGAGCTATTCGAGATCATTTTGACCAGTACTCGGCTGTTCATGCCAACGCGGTAGACAACATTTCCCGAGCAGCAGAAATTAGCCAAGCCAGATTCAATAAGACTCACATGCCTAAGCAATTTGCAGTTGGGCAGAAAATTCTTTTACGGACCGAGTTTATTCAATGGACTGGTTTGACAGAGGCAGGCAGACACTTTAAGCAGCCATATATTGGGCCGTTCACTATTTCCAAAGTGCTTAGCCATGGACGTGCATACGAGTTAGATTTCGGAAATCTTGATATCCGTATTCATCCGGTACAGCCTGTTTCCAGATTAGAGCTGTACAATGACTCGATTCAAGCACCTTTGCCTCTGCCACAGATGATCACCGAAGAAGGGCAACCACTGTTTGAGATATCACATATACTCTCGGATAAGTTCACTAGAGGTGTCAAATACTATTTAGTACGATATGCAGGCTACGGTCCTGAGCATGACACCTGGGTCAAAGCCACAGAGCTGACCAATGCAGCAGACATTATAGCTGCCTATGAAGGCTAAACATTATATTAAGCCTTATGCCCTTACTTCTTGTAATATATACTAATACATGTCGATCATCTATATAACCTTGCTCTTAATGTTTATCATTATGTTGCATTGAAGCGGGAATTGATCCTTCCTTGCTAAAGGTGTAGTGAGCCTTGTTCAAAATCATACCCTTGCACAGATACGCACACATGCGAGATATCATATCTGTGGATAAATAAAAACTGCTAAATGCTACCTTTGCCAAAACCGTGGATTGTCATCGGATTCTTGGCCAGTCATCCGAAGCTACCGGAGATATCGACTGAGGTAGACGGAGTTGTGATCCTAAGTTGTGCTTGACAAACATAACTAAATAAATTTCACATTAGTACGTGGCGAATCCATTCTCACTCATCGCGATAGATGTTCGTCAAAGCGTGCGTACTGGACAAAAATATTGAGGAGTTGAGCAGACCGGTAAAGGATTATAAGTCCAATTCCGTTAAGCAGGGCCGCTCCGTTTGCATTAAAACAAGCCCCTTTGTTCGTTTATTATCGAAATCGGGCTCCCCATCACCGCCTAGGATCCTCCAAAGTAGCTTAAGGAGGGGAGGAAGAGTTGGGTGCACTATATTAGGCCGAGAATCGTTCGAATATAATTCGTTATAATCGTGGGATCATCGATCGCGTAAAGGCGACGACGGCTAGCGCAAATAATCCGTAACGTAGACTTCGGATGCTTTGAATCGTCTAGCACATACATGATAACGTGTGGATCAATCAGTAATCCAGCGAAGGATTGTATCGCGAAAACGCTCTTCATTGAACCTTGGAACGTCACTCAACGATACGATTTCCGAAAAGGTGGGCTACATCCTAAGGACTGTATGGCTAAATGCCTAAGGTGAGGGACTAAAGTGGACTCAGTTCCCCCCAATAACCTAAAAACACCATGAGGGACGCCTCAAATCGGTGTAAGAAGACTGGTACCAGCAAGAAACAACAACAACAAAGACATCAAAGACATATACAAAGGTATGCCCGTTGTGAGGACACAACTC
This sequence comes from Cymbomonas tetramitiformis, assembly GCA_001247695.2. NCBI lineage: Eukaryota > Viridiplantae > Chlorophyta > Pyramimonadophyceae > Pyramimonadales > Pyramimonadaceae > Cymbomonas > Cymbomonas tetramitiformis. The sequence goes on from LGRX02004265.1 coordinate 14,873, forward strand.
TCTTGAGAGGGGAGATCTGTCAGGGTTATGACCGATGACATATGTGTCATACATGTCATACGTGTCATACCTGTCATACATGTCATATGTCATGTCATGTCATGTCATATATTATTATGACAGTCGGTCGTGTCATATATTATTATGACAGTCGACAGTATGGTCGATCATGACTGTACAGGTCGAGTCGCGTCATACATTTATGACAGTCGTCAGTACGGTCGACTATGACATGTACAGTCATACCATTTGTCATTCACTCACCTTGAGTGACACCCGTCATCGAGAGGCCAGGTTGTGGCATCGAGATGACAAAGCAAGATGAAGTCTTGAAGAACCGAAAGTGTTCGGAGAAAACTCATCTTCGCTTCTAGCATGTTCTGAACAAGCATGCGAGTATCATATGGCTTATTCGTTCAGCCGGTACTGATTGTTCAACCAATGCCTTGGGTTCACAACCCAATTGTGGTGGCATCTATGAGATGCGGGGCATTGCGTAAAATGAGGTAGCGTTGAGCTACAGCAGTCACTTCTGAAGAAGCACTGCACTCATATCCACACAGACTCTGCGTGAGCTATTAACGTTCCATAATAGCCTCGCTATATATCATATATCATATCGCTTCCAAGCGAACCCTTATCACCTGGCATCAGAACGATAGATTAGAGTGCCCATGTGGAACCCCGCCCCATGGGTCCTTCATTCTAGCTATTTCCCAGGTGTACAAGGCGATGAAAGATGGTATGACATGGGTATGACACCCTGTCATACCCGTGTCATACGGGGTATGACATACCCTTTGACCGCCCTATACCCCCGCAAGATGCGAATTAAATAACACCATACCTTGCCCCCCAAAAATATATGTCAAAACCCCCAAAATGAGCCAAGGTATGCATGAACGCCCCACGATTGCGTCACGAATTCCGCAAGCTCAATTTGTCCACTGCGGGGCTCGAACCCGGGACCTCGGGCTTGGGTGCCCAAAAACCTTATGGGAAACGAGCTAACCACTGTTCCGCGTTTCTGTCCGCCCCCACCCACGCGTGGGTAGTATGCCATTCCTGGCTATATGTACCCGAACCTTGTCGAGAAGTACAATCTACACCGTTGACCGATATGAAATCTTAACCCTCCATAGAGGGTTAACTCGGAAACGTTTAAGAGATAGGCAGCCCTGACCGGGAGTCCCGGTGCAGGCCCCTATGACAGATTCCTAGGTAGCCAACACTGGACTGGTGACTGATGACTGTTCGTGCTGTGACACACCAAGGTGTCACAGGTAGCTAGGTACGAGACCGTTCCGACTCCGAGACCGTTCCGGGTATATCTAGCTTAGGGTTTATTTCTTATGGGAGTTTATCTACACTGAGTTCACAGACTATCTGATATCTTTGGACTAGGATATTCCAGTAGGTCGTGGCCCCATCCACGCTCTTATTCCACTTGCTAATTTGGCCATGATTGGCTAAACGGCCGCTTGGAGAGGTGGTGCGCGAAGGCGCGTTTGGGTGCATCTAGGAATTATTATGGTCTGAGCTGAGTCGGCGGGCGACTTAGGACAGCGGCTATGGGGACGGCGCCTCGTTCTGGACTAGTTGACGCAATGTTCATCCTCGGTTGTATTCTGGCCTTGATCCCGCTGGTTACTGAGTTTTGGGTTGGTGTTCGCGACACCTTCGACTTCGACGACATCTCCGAGTGCCCCTCGCTTATATATTATAATGACAGACAGTCGTCAATACGGTCGACTATGACATGTACAGTCATATCATTTGTCATTTACTCAAGGTGAGACTTGAGTGACACCTGTCATCGAGAGGCCAGCAATTGTGGACTCGAGATGGCAAAGCAAGATGGTGTCTTGAAGAACCGAATGGTTCGGAGAAAACTCATCTTCGCTTTAAGCATGTTCTGAACAAGCATGTGAGTATCATCTGGCTTATTCGTTCAGCCGATACTGATTGTTCAACCAATGCCTTGGGTTCACAACCCGATTGCGGTGGCATCTATGAGATGCAGGGCATTGCGTATAATGAGGTAGCATTGAGCTACAGCAGTCACTTCGGACGAAGCGCTGCACTCATCACCCGCACTTACGCTGCGTGAGTTATTATCGTTCAATAATAACCTCGCTTGTATCATATCTATTCGCTTCCAAGCGAAGCCCTATCAGTTGGTATTCTGCGTCTCGTCAAGGCGAGAACGAGGACAATCTAGTGTGAGTGCAGCAGTAGATATTGAATATTGTGTGCGCAGGTTTGCGGAGCGCGAATAACATCAAGCGTCGCAATCGCACATATACTGATACGATATCTGCATAATATCAACCGCTGCATAAGCGAATATTGTGCGCGAGGAGATATCGTCAAATCGCAGTTGATCGTACATATCGTCACATATACAGCGCGAGAAGGTGTGCATGCAGCATACATATGCGCAGCGATCACATATACGCGCAGTTACGATTCGCAGTTGTACGAAATTCGCAATATTGAGACGCGGGCACAAAAATCATCATCAGAATCATGATCCGCGCGAAAAATGGCACTTGTATCATGTGTTGTTCATATGCGACAAGATGTGCTCATTATTAGCAGCGCGCGCGCACCATCGCGACTTTGATGATCGCAATAAATCGCCTTCTGTATACAACGATTACTTAACAGTTTTTGATGACGAGATCAGTGTGAATGATGTCATCAAAATGCCATCATTTCAATGAGTTGCAATAATCACGCTGCGCGCATCATGATATCCTTGACAGAATATGTGTATACTTACTGGGATTATCATGAACGATGACGCATGATGACAGTATATTGCAGCATGCCATACAAATCACTGATGCTTGCTGAGATATTATAATTCATTCACTGTCAGATTCGTATACCAACCTGCAATCATGGGTGTGTACTGCATCATACATGTTGTGTGAGTAGCTTACACACACACACACTCATCATGACAGATAATTGAATACTCTGCAGCAACATCATAGTGTGTGAGTGTGCGGAGATTATAATACCTGCAGCACCACACACACACACACACACACTTGCAGTATACACCATCATTGAGTATATACTGGGTGCATGCAGCAGATGTACATTACATCACTTGTACATTATATACTGAGCAACTGTATCATTGTGACTGTATCATGTGCATACATATATATATACAGCTTGATCACGTTAGCAGCTGTAATGTACAAACCAGCTTGATCACGATAGCAGCTGGGACATATGGCATCACATCACAATGCATCAGACATTGCACAAAAGCATACTGCTGTGCATGTAAGCTATATTTGAACCCATGTAGTGTAAGGTGCCTGAAGGTGGTCTTAACACCATAATTAGCTCGACATACTCTGACGCAGGATTTGGGATGAGTATGTTCGTTCTATGGTGGATCACTGAAGGGAATGCTCACCGGAACTATATGTGAAATAAACCAAGCAACTCATCACTGTAGATGAGAATATGCAGGATTACAATCACCACTAAGCTGATATATATCATGTTAGATTTATTCTGTGATTGGTATACAGATCATCCTATATGATAGATCATCTTGGTATAGTGTAATACCAGTAATCACCTGTATACAAGTGTGTATAGTGAACAATTCCACACACACTCACATGTACTCAATCAGAAAGTACATGAACATAAGTTGCAGTGAACATGAACATAACTTATGTATCATTAAATATATGACATTACACTGATTCACAAGTGTAATAAATAATCACTGACACTACTATGTAAGTTGACAATGCACTGACTCGAAAGTGTAATGATCAAGAATCATATCAACACATAATACATAGTACCATCCAGCTTGATCACGATAGCAGCTGGATGTCAAGTGATGGCGATAGATAAGGGACAGAATCAACCAACATGCTGTAGGGCTGGATGGAGAAATCTCCAGACCCGAAGGCATTATACAATGCTCAGATAAGCAGCTGGTCACTGCTGAGCATTGTCCATTCGTCTCACATATCATCGCTGGAGCAACAACAACAACAACATTGCATTGTGACAATTGATTCAGAATTGATCAGCACAATAAGCATGTATGTACATTCTCAGATCAGTAACTGCATATTGAACTGATAGAGGTTGTTGTGGACACCACACACACACATTGTGTTGTGTGAGACTGCTTAGATTATTATCAAGCTATGTCCTGATCTATTTGGAATCTAAAGATATCATTTTGATATTCTTTCAGTGCACAGCCATATGCCCAAATAGATCATAGGTTCTGATAAGTTATCACTTAAGTGGCAGACCCGCTTAAAGTTGATACACCTAGTTTATCATTGGGAAGTGGACCAACTTCCATGGGTTTCAAATCAGTAAAACCCATATATATGTTCAACCACAGATGCTGGTCATCAGATATCTTCACTATTATGCCATGAAAAATACCATGTGCAAAAGTGAGATAAGTTGCATGAGTTCTGTAACTTGCACATTCCACACACACCAAAATATACATACTGAGATATATATATTTTGCCAGAAAAGGTGGAAAATGGGTAAAAATCGTTGGCGATAAATTTCAAAACTGAAATTTCGACCCCATTTTATTTCGAATTATGATTTTATACCTATTAAGGTATCTGAAAAACATAATGTGCATGGTCATATCTCGTGTAACACCCTAAATATCAGGTGTGTAACACCTAGGGGTATACATAGTTGCTGTACTAAAATACGTGAAAAACTCACACGTATGATTTGAAAATGAAAATTTGGGTTTCATTTTTTTCGTTACCCTATTTTATTAGCTATTGAAAAATATGCTCAAAATAGTACAGCACCTGTAACGCCCTAATATTATATATATTCACGTGTACAGTTACAGGGGTGTAACATACCTCCTAAAAACCACGTGATACACAGTGAAAAATTAAATGCAGTTTTGCTTCAATTTCTTTGAAAAATGTTCATACTGCTTTAATTTAACATATTTTAGGGTTACTGATGGCAAGTAACACCCTAATATCACTGTGGGAGATAAGGGTCACTGTAACACTATATACCCTGAAATGCCACCTATATAATAGGAAACACTTTGTGTTTGGCATATATGTCATGCTGAAATCAGCACAGTCATGACAATATTTCGGGCTACAACCCAAGAACTGTAGGGCAACAACCCAAAAACTGTAGGGCGACAACCCAAGGACTGTAGGGCTGCAACCCTAAAACTGTATAAGCTGCTTCCTATAAGGACTGCATGCTATATCATGAGGTATAAAGGCACTTGACAACTGCCTGTGTGTTCACACTTCCTTGAGGGGGGAAGAAGGTGGATATATACATACATCACCTCATTATAATGTACAGATATAATACATGTACAAAATATAGATATATATACTATACACACACACACACACTCAGCCAGTTGAAGGTATTTTGGTGTTGTGTTTTGTTTTTTAGATGGCAGAAGAATCAGATATTCCAGCTATCAATGCAGATCCGTCAACATGGTTCTTTGACATCTTAGGTTCTTACGATGCCTACAGTCGGTTCAAGATACCCAAGTGGCTCACTGGTTATGATAATACCCAGACCAGATTCGACCAAATAGGGTACTTCGATAATATCAGTCGCATGAGACCCGACATGAGCAGATATAGAGATCCTGATTCAGAACCACAGGAACCAGACGAAGAGTATACAGAGGAACGTGCTCCAACAGTTTTCACAGACCCTGATGATGATCCAGTACCAGTACCAGCTCCATCCACTTTAGTTCCAAAGGTGAAAATGACACCACCTAAGGAATTTAAGGCAGGACAGGATGCAGAGATTTGGTTGGAAACAGTGGATAGATACTTTCAGTTCACTTATCCAGGAGTCCAGACAAGGACATTATCACAGTATTCCTGACACTCATACAAAACAACGACCGACATTATTTCCAGGTCGTGGCAAAACAACCAAATGCCACATATGAGAAGGTCAGAAGGATTTTCCTCAGTCAGTTTGGCAACCCCCATAAAAGATCAGTGGCTAAAAAACACCTAATGACGCTGAATCAAGGGAACCAGACTTTCTCAGATTATCTACGCACGTTCACGTCACTGGCTGCATTAGCAGCAGTTGATCTGGATGATGTGTTGATAAAGGACAGATTCGTCAACAGTATGGATTCTGATCTTCGCAAACAGTTCCATCTTAGATTCCTTACAGAAGACGAAAGGAATAATCTGTCGTGGTCACAAACCACACAGATCCTGCTCGACTTGAATTACGTTGTTCATTCGAAGCAGTCAGAGACCCTACACTATCGGGGGCAAAAGGAACAGTCATCAGGAGGCCCAGTCAGAAAGGATAAGGAAAAAGGGCGTGGCAGAAAGCCATATGACAGATCCAATAGGAACTGGAATCAGAATCAGAATGGCAATCAAATCCAAATGCCAATCAGAATTCCCAAAGGAACAAAGGGAAAGGTGGAAAAGGCAAAGGCAAAGGAAAAGGGGAAAGGAGCAGCAGCAAATCCTCCTCAGCCTTGCCAACGTTGTGGTCGTACCAATCACGCCACAAAGGATTGTTTCTCCACCAGAAGGAAAAGCCATACAAGGCAATCCTCCAGCTCAGAATCCTTTCAGAAGACAGCAGCAACAGAGTAATCAGGGTGCTAAGAACGAGTCTAACAAACTTGTGAAAACAATCAACACCCTGGTTAAGGAGCTAAAGAGTCAGCACAGCATCAATGCAGCAGTTGCAGCTCCAGCTCCAGTTCCAGCTTCAGCTCCAGCTCCTCAGGGAAACTCTCAGGGTACTGCACAGGTACCAGTGTTGAGAGCACCCCGAGGGTAAATCAGCCTGAAGATGCCACTGAAGCAAGTGGCCGGGTTGAGAGTATCTCAGAAGAAGTCCTTTCCAGTCTGACATTACAGTTTCAGCAGATGGACACTCCCTCAGAGCACAATCATCGCACAGATGCAGTCTCAGACAGCACAGCTGAAATCACAGAAGAAGCTGTTGTTGTACAAAGGGAAAGTATATGGACAGAGTACTCACATATTGGTAGATCCAGGAGCTACATCGTCTTTCATCGACAGACAGTTCGCTGCTCAGCTTGGCATTGCACCCACAGATTCCTCATCATTCTCAGTGGGATTGGCTGGAGGAAGCCAACTACCCTGTACATCCTATCTTCCCAATGCTACATTCACGCTGGGTAAGTATAAGGACACAGAAGATTTCTACATCATTGACATGAAACCCTTCACTGTCATCCTGGGTCAAGATTGGTTGGGGAGGAGAAATCCACATATTGACTTCCAATCCAAAAACCTGACAATCACTCGAAAGCACTCATCAGGTTCCAGTATTCGCGCAGTGCTATCCAGAGTTGAACAGACTCCAGGCTCAGATGACCTTCCTGAAATGGAATTGGTCAGTGCCACCACCATGAGAAAGCACCTACGTCGTATTCGATCCAGTGGTTCGGCTGAAGAAGCCGTAGCTTATCTCTTCTTTCTCTCAGAGGTCGATGGTGAACTGGTCTTTGCAGCAGCAGACTCAGACACCACTATGGAAGACCCAAAGGTCACAGCAGCACGTGATCAGATGAGGGAAGACTTTTCAGACATATTCCAGGAGGATCTTCCAGCTGGTCATAGGCCAGAGCGGTTTGAAGGTGGTTATCATCGAATCAACATTGAACCTGGGCACAAGCCGCCATCACAGCCAGTTCGTACCATTCCAGTGCCCATGAATAACCCCCCCAAAAACAAGAATGGGGCAAAACCGTGCTAAATTTTTCGAAGAATATATGCATGAAGATTACATTCCGCACATAATATAGTGAAGTTTAGTCAACTTTGAAATTCGCATCCGATTGTCAAAACCAGCTTTTCAACAGACTCTGACAGAATTAGACACAAAAAAAACGTCGCCAACTTTGACAATCGTGTATGATTGTCAAACCCAGCTTTTCTACAGACAAGAATTAATTAATAATAATAATAATAAAAAAAACCGTCGCCAGCTTTGACAATCGTATACGATTGTCAAACCCAGCTTTTCTACAGACTCAAGAATTAGACTTAAAAAAACGTCGCCGTCTTTGACAATCGTATACGATTGTCAAAGCTGAGTCCGAGCCTTCTGTAGTCGCAAGCCTTGACAATCGTATACGATTGTCAAAGCTGAGTCCGAGCCTACCGTAGTCACAAGCTTTGACAATCGTATACGATTGTCAAAGCCGAGTCCGAGCCTGCCGTAGTCGCAAGCTTTGACAATCATATACGATTGCCAAAGCTGAGTCCGAGCCTGCCGTAGTCGCAAGCTTTGACCGGTCCCCTGACTCACGCGTGACAATCGTATACGATTGTGAAAGCTTGGGTGCTAGGTCCGGCCCCCTGACTCACGCGTGACAATCGTATACGATTGTCAAGCTTGGGCGCTAGGTCCGGCCCCCTGCCGTAGTCGCAAGCTTTGACAATCGTATACGATTGTCAAAAGCTAGTCCGAGCCTGCCGTCGTGGTCAGGTTTGACAATCGTGCACGATTGTCAAAACTGTGTCCAAGCCTGGCGTAGTCGCTGCCGTGTTTATTATTCGCACGAGATATCGCAGGATTCGCAAGAAAATCGATGTTACGCCAAAACTTGTCAGACCAGTTCAGAAGCCAATTTATAGCCTCTACCGGGCTTTGAAGCGCATTCACTCCGACATTGAAGCAGGTGTCGTGGAGTTTCCTTGCAATAGTTAGCAAGTACGAAGCAGACTACTGTGACGGATTATAACTTTACTTATAATAGGATGTTGAATTAATATATATATATATATATAGAAACGTCTGGGGGGCTTAATCTTGGTATGATAGACGAGTTTATTTTTTATTTTTTAAATCTTGCCCTCACTCCTGGTCCCGAAAAAGTGGGTAAGTGGGGAGGGGTGGAGGGGGATACCGACTTCTAGGATTCCGAGTTTCCGCTTGAGTGGGGAGGGGGATTCCATTTTTAAAATTTTGCTAATTTTCTAGAATTCTTTTTTGCTAATTTTGCTCTACCCTTGCGACGCAGACTCCTACCATCAGTAGTAGCCAGTGTCCGTTTCCCACTACTGGTATCTGGGTGCCACCCCTTTCGGCGACTTTTCCCTTTATCATTTCCAGAATTTTTTTGTCATTTTCCCTCAACAGCCTCAGTATTTCTTGTATGGTTGTTGACCCCGGAGGGTTTTCTTCCAGTGTTTCGAGCGCAAGGTCCACTTGGTACATGTTCAGCTTCCCATCCTTCGCAAATATCCCCTGCGTGACGGAGTTCTTGGGGTACTGCCCTTCCATTTTCTCGTCCGAACGTGTTCCCCCCCCTATGTGGGAGGGCTGTAGTTTCGCTTCGGCATTCCCACCCTTATCCTCCACCCGCACAGCTTTCCCGTTGGGTCTTGTGTCTAAGGCTTCCTCATGTGCTACCGCCGGTTTCTCACCCATCGTTTTGACCTGTGGTTTCGCTTTTTGTCGTGGGCTTTTTGTTACTAGTTGTGCCTGCTCCATCTGTTCAGCCAGAGTGCCTAGCACATCTAGTGTTACGTGCATGGTCATTAGTTGGGCCCCTACCATTTTTGCCATGTTCCGGCCTTCGCTTGTCATTCGGCGCATCTCGCTGTGTTTTCGTACCCATCTACTGTGGTTCATATCCTTTGTTTCTTGCCTTACGACCTGGTTGCTTCTAACTAGGTGTGGCCTGTCATATTTGGTACGTTGTACCCACCTGTATGTTTTCCCTTTCGCGTGTTCACTCCAGTATCTCCTTCCTCTTTTGTGTGCGTATGCATGCTCCTGCCGGTTCGCCCGTAGGTAATATGTGAGGTGTTTTATGAAGTTCGCCCTTTGTTCCCCCTCTTCTGCTGTGGCTAACCACCTGGGGCCCTTTGGGGGCTTTTCCTGTATTGTTCCTTGGTGTCGGTTGTCCTCCCTTCTTGGCATTTCTTCATTTCCCTTTCTAGTTTCAGTTGTTTGCCGGGTTATTGCTGTTGCTGCTGTGCTCCTTCTCTGCATGCATTGTGTCGCATGCTCCCTTTCCGGTGCTTTATTCAGCACTCCCGTTCCCGCCCTCCTGCTGGCCTCCTTGCTTGCTGTTATCCGCACCCTTTGTGTTGGTTTTTGTGCTGGTCTTGTTCGTCCGCCCATATTATTTTTCGTCAAGACCGTAATCGCAACGCAAATTGCAAGTATCGCTGTTATTACAGCTGTATCGTGGGTGCGGTCCTTTCGACAAGCTTCCCCCCGTGTGCTGTATATGGTTTGCTCATTTTTCCTGTTCTTAGGTGCCCCATATTTCACGTCGTTTTCCTTGCTGCGCTC
>LGRX02004265.1:26151-55837 GCA_001247695.2 Cymbomonas tetramitiformis
TGTATATGTATATATATTTTGTATACTTCCTATCGTACCACGTTCAGGAAAGTGATAAGCAAAATAGGAGCACCCACCAAAAGAAAAGCAGGCCCTGGAAGACAATCAGGACGGTAGCAACCACCGCGGGGGGAAAGATCAATTCGACTGCGCAAGGATGCCAAAAGTGAGTGGCCTGAATATCTCAAGCTGTGATATACGTGGGCACACCTCAGAAAGCCTCTTGATGTCAAAATGCACGTACAAAAAGTACTCCTCCTTGCAATTACGTCACGTGGAATTGGCAAACTGTCCAGCACTTGGGACGCTGGATGTATGCTTACAGAACTCCAAATGAAATGTGGATACACTGAGCGGACCTTATTAGCGTAGTAACTCTGCACGAGATGTACGATGACTGTCATACACGACATAATAACAATCACCGTACGGGATGCAACAAACGAGTACGGGATGTAACAAATGAGTACGGGAAGCAACCAAAAGCATCGTGCCCACCCTCGGACGAAAACGAACAACGAGAAAATGTAAATGACACATGTTATAGCAATATATAAACGTGTACAACCCATATAATAAAGTACATATACCCCTCGTGCATCAAAGAGTAAAAATCCAACCCACCCACCCGACCAGATCCGGGCAGTGGGGGCGAGCAAATAAATACCCCTCAAAAAAGGCCATGTGTATACACAATAATAATTGTAAGGACGAGGATAACATCAAGAGGAACCCAATATCCAGCGGAGTTCTGCCCTCACACTTCAGATATGCCACCTATCATAAAATATGATAGGAATATAAAGCAGTAGTTAATATAAAAGAGGTAAAGCCATATATCCCAACAAGAGATACAACTCACACACCCCGCCAAAATGACGGGTGCCGTGCCTTTATAAAACGGGCACGGCGTGCAGCATGCTGTTAAGCTCGTGCACTCTCACGCAAAAACCGCTGCGTGTCAATCGATCTATCATGATCATCTGATCTGTTTGCGGTATTCTGTTCTAAGGATAACCAACGAATGTTGCAAAGAGTATGGTGCAATGACGAATTTTTTCGGTCAACACACCACGCAGCATTAGAGTGCGAAATCGCAGGCTTATGCCCATGGAATAATGTAAATGCATGAACAAATACAAAGAATGCAAAAGGGTCCCAAGCGTGTTCATAAAAAACATCAGGAGTATATAAACCCAAAAATGCAGGATCGGTTACGATATCCGAAGCATAACCATTAGTAGAATGAATGCGTTGAAGCAAGTTGCTATAATTATTGCGATAAGGATGTTCAATATTAATAGCGATATGGTTAGCAGCACCACGGCCAACACCTTTAAATACCAAAGTTGGCATATTCACCACCGGCGTAGAGATGTGCAATAAACATTTCAACTCTAATCGTTGCTTAAGCCATGAATGAAGTTGAGAAAGTAAAGATACACTAGTATTGATATGGTAATCCACATCATCAATAAAAGCATCAATCAACATCTGGAATTCGGCGTTCAGTTCTGAATGCGTAATCGACTGTTCCCCGTTCCCCCCCGTTGCGGAGCGCTCGTGTAACAAAGACGACACGTCACGATCCCCGTTCATGCATCGCCTGAGAGCGTGCTCATAACGATGGTGATGATCCGCGATCCGCGTTCTCGTTTCGCTTTGGATCGTAAACCGTCATCGGAAATCCCGAACGCACTGCACCGTTTCTTCGCGTTCCAGTAATCGATGACATCAGAAATGTCAATGACATCAGATGTCAGCAGAAATGTCACTGGCGCGCCATGGCGCATGGACACACGACAGTATCGTGAGCTCTTGACTTCCCATTTAGTCTTACGTGCGTCTCCGAATTTTGAAAGCACGTGAGCCGAAAACCATACTGCAAACTCTGATTAGATCAGCCTAGATAATTTGATTGTATTGTGTTGCTAGTATAAAATAGTTTCTGATATTTTCGCGTACCGTATATTTTCCGCAGGTGGTTGGTCATAGCGTGGTCGCCGCAAGCAAGATGCGTTTGGTGTTTACGTAACCCACACACCCACGCACTTTGTCGCTTGCCCAAAACTATGATTTACCCCATAATTTTCGTGCGAGATTTTGAGAGTAGATCCTGCCTGCGCACCTATTTTCCTTTCGTAATTCACTTACAGTGTTCGCAGATGAAGTCCATGAGCACGTTTTCGAAAATGGTTGGAAGCAGTTGGTCACACACGGAATGAGCGGACATCATTCCCGCCAGGTGCGCTCACAACCTTTTAGTAAGATCGGAAAGCTGGATCAACCTGCGCACCTTGAATCATAGTGATATCTTGAAGGGCAGGTGAGTTGGTATAGGGACGCGCGACATTTGATGTGGGGCTAGGAGCTCCCACGTTACGTGATGATTAAGTGATTTTTAAGTACTTGTTTTGTGTGCGTTATCTGCCTTTAGGCTAGCTAGTTGGAAAAATGTGCTTTCAAATTGAATTCTTCGATAGAATTTTACAAGTGTGTGTGCCTGTTTGCTTGTTTTTACTGGATCGTGAAAAACTGGGCCTTTTTAGCTTCTAAAAAGGCCCAGTCTAGGTTCCAAGTGTCGCAACTCAAAATTGCATGACAACCGCCCCATGGCTCTTGGCGAGGAGGCGGGATATAAATATCCGACGCACCGATCCCAGTTACCACCCCAATTGCTTTTGGGCTCTGGTGGTGTGGAAACACTGGGAATCTAAGGTATGTCTCCATGCTTTCCGTAGCATGTCTTTTGCAGTCATTGCTACTACAGTTAGTAGCAGTGCAACTTGTAGCGCGATTTGCACTTGCATAAATTGCGAGTATCGTGATATAGGTGCTTGTAGTTTTTAAGGTCCGACGATGCGAACTTTGTTTTAGATAGACAGTTCGCTCAAATGAGGCTGGGAGTGCGTTAGCCTTCGGCACGCCCTGGGGTGAAACCCAACCCAGCCAATTTAAGGTACGCTCTTGTCCTTGTTTGAGCTTTTTATTGCATCGCACTTGGTTTAGTCTTTCTTTTAATTAAGAGAGTCGGGTGTGTGTCGGGATAGTGACGGCAGGGAGCTTTTCACTTGTTCAACGACTCGATGAGGGATGGCCTTGCATAGTCAACACAGGTATATGCCTCGTATACCTGATATATTACTTAAATGATATATCGTGCCAGGTAACCATTGCGATTGAACTGCTGTGCCTAGGACAGCAACATCGCTCCTTGCCTTCACTGTAGGTAGAACCTAGAGTTCCTCAGTCTAAATATGCGATTTAGTGGGGAGGACACTGTTATTGTGCAATCCTTTGTGCCTTGAACCAGCTCGCAGCTCGCGGTGGAACCATTGCGATTGAACTGCTGGGTAATAGTTAGGCGAACTGGGCCGGATTCCCTTTAGGTAATCCTTCCCCACTTAGAGTGGTGGTTTATTTTTTATTTTCTTTATTTTCTTTTTATCAAACTGTTTTGTTTTAATGTATAGACTTATTTTAGCTATTGACTTTTAGTATTCTATAACGAATATCAACTGTAAGCTCGGTTTTCTCATAAGCTGTTTGCATATCTTATTTGGTCGGTGCAAATCCTGCAACCCTATGAGAAATATTTTATTTAGCATAGGTATCAAAATATTACACCTCCTTTGTGGCGTTGCAAAAACGAACTCCCTTGGCCACACATTGGTGATTGCGCCATTGAAGGAACCATTGTGGTCACGCTTTCTACTCTTGGAGAAGAAGGCGCCTGCACCCTTGGTCTGCGGGTTTGTTTGGAGCGCCCTTGATCCGCGAGCAACAAGGTATTGGCCTTGTTGTGATGTATGGCATCTTGGGTTTGAGTAGGTCTGACACTCTTGTGTCTGTGACCACTTGTCTCCCGTTGCGCCACAAAGAGGTGTAATATTTTGATGCAAAAGTAATTTTCCACATATGTGCTCCCGTGTTTTAGATCTTTTAGGATATGTGTGATTACTATAAAAGTATGGTATGGTACTGCGCACTTTCTGGTCTTACATAAGATCAAGATAAGCATGTTATTTTTCACTATGTTCTTTGAGGTTTTGGAACCAAGCCATTCTCACACAGCATGGGGTGTTGGGTATGGTAAGGCAGAAACTTCAAAGGAGCGGGACTGTGAAGAACGAACGTGCATTAAGGTAATTGTATTCGCTCTCATAACCTCACAACCCACACTCCGGACCACTCACTAAAAATTCATTACTCACTCTATTACGCATTCACTCAACTCAACTCAGCTCACCTTATCTTAGCTCAGCACTTAGCGCCAAACTCAACGCCAAAGTTGAGCTTAGCTTTTGAGCTCATATCAGCTAAGCGTGTCAGTTTCGCTCACGTCAGCGTGTCAGCTAAGCTCAACTCAACTCAACTCAACTCAACTCACCTCAACTCTATGAGTGAAAACAACTCAGCTCAGCTTATCTTAGCTCAGCACTTAGCGCCAAACTCAACGCCTGAGTTGAGCTTAGCTTTTGAGCTCATATCAGCTAAGCGTGTCAGTTTCGCTCACGTCAGCGTGTCAGCTAAGCTCAACTCAGCTCAACTCAACTCAACTCAACTCAACTCACCTCAACTCTATGAGTGAAAACAACTCAGCTCAGCTTATCTTAGCTCAGCACTTAGCGCCAAACTCAACGCCTGAGTTGAGCTTAGCTTTTGAGCTTAGCTTAGCTTAGCTTTTGAAAAAAAACACACATATCCTATCACAGGCATAACAGTGGTATAGAGATACACATATATCCTACCACAGGCATAGCACACGCACAGAGAGGTACACGCGTATCCTAGCATAGGAATAACACAACAGGCACACACATATACACACATATTCCAGTCTATGTTGTATTATCCCGTACCTGTAACTGTGTGTCAGCTCAACTCGGTTTGCCAGCTCCGCTTAGTTTAGCTTGTTAGCTTATATCAGCTCAGCGTGTCAGCTTTGCTCCTGTCAGCGTGTCAACTAAGCTCAACTTAGCTCAACTTAGCTCAACTTAGCTCAACTCGACTAAGCTCTGCTCAACTCGACTCAGCTTTGCCCAACTTTGCTGTTTGCTTTGCTTTGCTTCTCAGTTGAGCTCAGCATGTCAGCTTATGTGTGTTGAGCTTTACCACGATTCGTTCCTCAGGATGGCCACTCAAAACATGGACGTGCGCTACTCGGAGACCAACAAGCAAGCATCACCTTCCCAAAAAGAAAAAAATGCGGATAATAAGACAAAAAAAATCAGCACGAGCAATAGAAGAAAAGGGAAAGAAAACTCTAGAAGCCAGATGGCCAGTGGCCCAAGCTTGAAAGACTAGGCCGTCGAGTATGAAATAAATGAGAACTCGTGCACGAAGTCACAAGCTGTGGTAAGTACTTATTTACCCTTTGTTGTTTTTTGCGCATAAGTTCTTTTCAACTGCTACTCACTGTGGCACTATCGCATGTGCAGACAGAGGTGCCAAACACCTTCAGCAAGGAGTATTCAAGAATGTTTACCCAAGTTAAAAGATGGAATACGACACAATCGCGTGTGAAGCTTGCGCAACCAACCAAGTGGCTTGCAACTTAGACAAAAATACCCCAACACCAAAACGCTATAGGAGTGGGAAGTATAGATGAGAAAGAAGAAGAGTATAATAGCCAGTGATACCATCTTAGTGGAGACCGTATGAACATATGCAAATGAAGTAGCTTGTGTACTCAAAGGTGTATCTATTTATGTGGATTTGTTGATTTTTTTCTTTTTGAATTTGCCTCCTGCTTTCTAGCCTTGTGAAAGTCTACCTTTTTTTTAATGTGCGGTTCATGGTACTTGCCTTGAATGCTTGAATCGACCCTTGGACTTATCATGAGTGTCCCCCCATCGATTCAGGATCGTTCAAGTACTTGGAGCGTTCCAGGATCGTTCCCGTACCTGGAGCGTTCCAGGATCGTTCCCGTACCTGGAGCGTTCCAAGATCGTTCCCGTACCCGGGGCGTTCCAGGATCGATCCCGTAAGAAACTTCCCTCCCGGGATCGATCCCGTTCCGGATCACGAAAAGAACGATCCCGGATCGCCTCGCCATTTTCCAGATGAACGTGCTAATATTGTTCACTCGCGTGTCGGAAGCATTATACCAACTCCACAATGCAGTAGTACAACGGTTCTGAATAGTATCCGGTCCCCGTGACATAATGAAGCCATCAACAGAAGGGAAAGCCAAATGTCGTAAATCAGGAAATTGCTGAAGCTCCAGGATGGAGTGCATCTGCTTCCTTGTACATATCTGCTGCCCAACATCGACAACCAGAAATTGTGTACACACCAGCAATTTGAAATAGCATTCAGCCAAAAAGGCATGAGTAACAAAAACATCAGGTTGGAGTTGATCCCTCAATGGAATAATACTCTGTGTTGTCTCAGACCGTAACAGGTGGGAGGGAACATTAATTAAGTCAATATAGAAAGCTCGTTCTAGTGCACGAGGAGGAGCAAAAAGCTGCAAAACAGCCAGGTGCAAATTACCCAAAGTGGGCGGCGCAAGTGCAAGTTGTGAACACAAGTCATGAACATCACAAAGATGCGACTTAATGAGAGAATGAATAGAGCGCATGCCTGCAATTTGCATGTTAGTATCATCAAGATCCAAGAGAGTATCCACAGCCGTAGGCGGAAGCACCCGTTCAACACGTGAAGGCAATGGCGTAAAATTTGCAGTTGAAGGCAATGGGAGACGGTGTTGCTGAGCAACAGCATCAAATCCCGACATTTGAAGTCCATGTTTAGCAGCATAGCATTCTAATATGTCATTTGATTGCATGCAAGATGAAGCAGTAAATAAGAAGTGCAAAACCTTCTCATCAATGGCATTGAGGCCATTGGAATCAGTGATAGGGGGTGGAAGCATAGAAGCCACACCCAACGGCCCAAGCATAGACTTGCAGAACTTATCATAATGATTATGAAGTTCAAGATACATGCCATTAGCACGAGTGAAGTCAGTCTCTAACTGGCGTGTATAAGCCAATTGTTGCAAAGCAACAGCCGAATCGGCACCAGCCTGGACAACAGGCGCGGCAGAGACAGTAGCGGCAGATCTCGGTGGTCCAATGTGTTTAAAAATACACATTGCCTTACGGCACTTATCAAAAGGGCATTGAGGCATGTCGTCAAACGTCTCAGGGTGAAGCTTCTTTTTAGCCCAAAGGTCAAAACAACAACCAGTCTCAAAAGGGCAGCCTTGCATGCCAAACTCTTTAATGAGGGCAAGCTCCTCCGCAGGTTTTTGGGTTACCCAAGTGGGATATATATATATATACTTATATGTATATATATATATGGTAGCACGAAAGCGCCTTTAGCACAGATGCGTGTGGCTATGTCAGGCAGGATGATGCGATTACATATAGAAAACATATTTACTTTAGAGCTGTGTCATTGAGCACGGAAGAAGGCTATGCGGATAGGTAGTTTGGAAAACTAGAGGGAAATCAATAGTCTATGCACATGGGAGAAGCAGGAACAACTATGTAAAATACTATGTGCTTTTGTGATTGCCATCGTCGGGGTTGCAGTGGATAGAGGTGTCGCTGATGTTGGTGCTTGAGTAGCCTGCAAGTGAAGGGGGTGTTGTCAGTGCGCACTTACCCCTTGAGCACAATGCAATGAATGGCAGAGGCAATACACTCTGCCCCCCCTGGACACAATGCGGTTAAACACAGTAGAAGCGCACCCCATAGGCACAATGCAGTGAATGGCAAAGTTAGTGCACACGCCCTGCGCATAATGCTGCCAAGTGCAGAGGCAGGCGTGCGTACTTTGTGGGGACAAATGGCACGGGGAGCGCACTCTGCCTCCTGGGGCACAATGAACGGAACGGATGGCAAGGATAATGCACCGTGGTCTCCTGGGCACATTGCGGTGAATGGCAGTACGCCATCCCATCGTGAGCTCGAGATCGGGCAGACCGTTCGCCGGCCATGGCTGCTGCACAGCTCATCCCACGAGCCTATCGATATGCTTGATGCTCTCAGCTTAAATTAAGGATCGCACCTGGAACTTCTCTTGGCAGAATCTGGCAAGATCCACTTTGGACATCGTTACCCTGTCCCCGCCTCCTGCACATATCGGCCCTTCACAAGCCATAACAACGTCGGCCATTCTGCCCCGGCATCTACACACCAGCAGCCCGTACCTAAACTGCACAACCGTTGGCCCACTATGTCAACTGAACAGGAAACGAAACTAAACGTCCAAAAACGACAAGCCTGATAACACTAATTTCATGCACATAGGAAATACGCATAGGGGAACTAATAGCTGTCAGACTACGCCTAGCAGAGTGTGAACAAACCGTCACACAGATATCGCACTCATGAACCACACCTGTACGCAAGGAGATGAAAGCCGTTTGTGCATTAGAGAAAGTGTTAAAACCCGCACCTTGGTTTAAAACATACCATGGCCACGGGCTTACACGGACGTCGTGCTTACGCTCTGTAATGTGTCGACCGCGGGTCACCTGCGCTGGCATTAACAAGAAAGGCGCACACAGTCAGTTTGTAAAATTAGCTATAGGAATTCCCCTCGGGAGATATATCGATCGCACAAAAGACAGAGAGCAGTATGCACGCACCTTGCGACGGCAGGGTCGGGTTTAATCCCGAAGCGCGCCGGTGGCGAACGCACGCCCTGCCTCTTTAAAAATGACAGTGTTACAACGGCCCAAAGAAAATAGTGGTTGAAGCTATGATGGCCAATGAATAAAATAGCAACCGGTTAAAGTTCAAAAGTTGCGATTGATAAAATCGCTAATATCACAGGCCAGTAAACGGGGGCATCGCTGCCAAGCCAAGGGCCGAAAGCCATTGTGCAGCAGCAAAGGTATTGTCATGCAGAGCACACCAACCAACGAACTCAAGGACGAGTTACGTAATATCTACGTATCATGCGTACGTAGTCCAATCTGCAATTTCCCGGCGTTTGCGTTTCAATGCAGATCCAAGAAATGCTCAGAAAAGGAAGCCTTAAAAACAAACGCTGAATAACAAAAGTGGGGCAAGATGTCAAACGGCAATTCCCACTTGCACAGAAAGCTGGGTATCACAGTTGGGAAACTTATTAGCTCAGTGCATTTCAATTTCAAAACAAGAGTCAGTCATCCAGCAGCACAAACAAAAAAATGCACCGGGCAAGCTGCTGCATCGCTGAGAAACGTTCTGGAGAGAGTGAATGTTTGTCGAGAGTTCAGTCTTTCGTTTGGCCTCGCGAAAAATGGGAAGCGAAGGACTGTTCAGCTCCTTCGCTTTCGCTGCTCGCCCTTTCATTTTCTCGATCGTCATTAGAGAGGTTCCGCAAAAAGGCATCTTTTCATTTTCCGAGACCAAAAAACGGTGCCACGTCGGACTGAGTGCCACATCGGTGCTTGGGTCCTGGCGTAATTCTAAAGGGACAGGGTACGGGCGCTGGGAACTCTTCGAATTGCACATGATGACTGCATGTCACGGCTGCGTCTATCGCGTGATACAGTGACCACAATGAACGTCGCCGGCAGCAGACGGTGAACACATGTCACATCGACATCGCGGACACCATTGCCGCTGCCGATGCCGTTGCGTGACTGCTTACTCGTTACTGTACTGTGACACTCGTTCTTCGTTGACCCATCCCAATCCGCAATTGCATCGTAAAATTCTTCAGCTACAGTGACACGCAATTTCTTCAACGTTCCGCCGCCTCATGGGGCGAACGGTGCTGTGACTGCTGTGATACACGCAGGGATTTCCAAAGTGCTCGGCTACTTTTATTGTTCAGTTCGCTTATCATAATGTGTAAACTTATGATACTATGTGTGCGCAGGTCATGTCGCAGGTATCCGATTGCGAGGAGGGACGCGCGCTCTTGAGATGTGGAAGTCGAGGTTGGCGAATGCCAACCTTGCTTGGGATGAAACCCAACCATATCGAACGTATCGTATTAAGATATAAATATTTCACGTTTGCATCCTTGGCATCTATGCAAAGTATGAGGAGCATTGAGTGAGCATAAGTCCTAGGCTGTTTTGGTTTTTGGTTCATGGCGCATTCGCGACCTCTTGGGGTGTGGAAGTCGAGGTTGGTCTAAACCAACCTTGCTTGGGATGAAACCCAATCACATCGGATTATCTTATCGCACCTATCTTAGTTAAGTAACATATATTACAAGTTTGAAGGTCTTTCGAGAACGTTAAGGCGATGGCTGATTTTGTTTTTTGGGGTCGTAATAAATCATGGAAAACAAAATCAGCCTACGAACTTGTCCTCGCCGTTTGAGGCTCAAACCTTACAGGTTCATTGAGAAAAATGTACCGATGAGATAAGTTCGATGTGGTTGGGTTTCATCCCAAGCAAGGTTGGTTTAGACCAACCTCGACTTCCACACCCCAAGAGGTCACGAATGCGCCATGAACCCAAAACCAAAACAGCCTAGGACTTATGTCCACTCAATGCTCCTCATACTTTGCATAGATGCCAAGGATGCAAACGTGAAATATATACGACAAGTTCGATATGGTTGGGTTTCATCCCAAGCAAGGTTGGCATTCGCCAACCTCGACTTCCACATCTCAAAAGCGCGCGTCCCTCCTCGCCATCGGATACCTGCGACATGACCTGCACACACATAGTATCATAAGTTTACACATTATGATAAGCGAACTAAAAAATAAAAGTAGCCGAGCACTTTGGAAATCCCTGCGTGTATCACAGCAGTCACAGCACCGTTCGCCCCATGAGGCGGCGGAACGTTGAAGAAATTGCGTGTCACTGTAGCTGAAGAATTTTACGATGCAATTGTGGATTGGGATGGGTCAACGAAGAACGAGTGTCACAGTAACGAGTAAGCAGTCACGCAACGGCATCGGCAGCGGCAATGGTGTCCGCGATGTCGATGTGACATGTGTTCACCGTCTGCTGCCGGCGACGTTCATTGTGGTCACTGTATCACGCGATAGACGCAGCCGTGACATGCAGTCATCATGTGCAATTGGAAGAGTTCCCAGCGCCCGTACCCTGTCCCAATTCTAAAAGGGACAGGGTGTCACGGGCGCTGGGAACTCTTCGAATTGTCCTGATGACACATGATGACTGAATGTCACGGCTGCGTCTATCGCGCGAGACAATGACCACAATAATGAACGTCGCCGGCAGCAGACGGTGAACACATGTGATGTCACATCGACATCGCGGACACCATTGCCGCTGCGCTGCCGATGCCGTTGCGTGACTATGACTGCTTACTCGTTACTGTGACACTCGTTCTTCGTTGACCCATCCCAATCCGCAATTGCATCCTAAAATTCTTCAGCTACAATACGCAATTTCTTCAACGTTCCGCCGCCTCATGGGGCGAACGGTGCTGTGACTGCTGTGATACACGCAGGGATTTCCAAAGTGCTTGGCTACTTTTATTTTTCAGTTCGCTTATCATAATGTGTAAACTTATGATACTATGTGTGCGCAGGTCATGTCGCAGGTATCCGATGGCGAGGAGGGACGCGCGCTCTTGAGATGTGGAAGTCGAGGTTGGCGAATGCCAACCTTGCTTGGGATGAAACCCAACCATATCGAAAGTATCGTATTAAGATATACATATTTCACGTTTGCATCCTTGGCATCTATGCAAAGTATGAGGAGCATTGAGTGAGCATAAGTCCTAGGCTGTTTTGGTTTTTGGTTCATGGCGCATTCGTGACCTCTTGGGGTGTGGAAGTCGAGGTTGGTCTAAACCAACCTTGCTTGGGATGAAACCCAACCACATCGGACTATCTTATCGCACCTATCTTAGTTAAGTAATGTATATTACAAGTTTGAAGGTCTTTCGAGAACGTTAAGGCGATGGCTGATTTTGTTTTTTGGGGTCGTAATAAATCGTGGAAAACAAAATCAGCCTACGAACTTGTCCTAGCCGTCTGAGGCTCAAACCTTACAGGTTCATTGAGAAAAATGTACCGATGAGATAAGTTCGATGTGGTTGGGTTTCATCCCAAGCAAGGTTGGTTTAGACCAACCTCGACTTCCACACCCCAAGAGGTCACGAATGCGCCATGAACCCAAAACCAAAACAGCCTAAGACTTATGTCCACTCAATGCTCCTCATACTTTGCATAGATGCCAAGGATGCAAACGTGAAATATATACGATAAGTTCGATATGGTTGGGTTTCATCCCAAGCAAGGTTGGCATTCGCCAACCTCGACTTCCACATCTCAAGAGCGCGCGTCCCTCCTCGCCATCGGATACCTGCGACATGACCTGCGCACACATAGTATCATAAGTTTACACATTATGATAAGTGAACTGAAAAATAAAAGTAGCCAAGCACTTTGGAAATCCCTGTGTGTATCACAGCAGTCACAGCACCGTTCGCCCCATGAGGCGGCGGAACGTTAAAGAAATTGCGTACTGTAGCTGAAGAATTTTACGATGCAATTGCGGATTGGGATGGGTCAACGAAGAACGAGTGTCACAGTAACGAGTAAGCAGTCACGCAACGGCATCGACAGCGCAGCGGCAATGGTGTCCGCGATGTCGATGTGACATCACATGTGTTCACCGTCTGCTGCCGGCGACGTTCATTATTGTGGTCATTGTCTCGCGCGATAGACGCAGCCGTGACATTCAGTCATCATGTGTCATCAGGACAATTCGAAGAGTTCCCAGCGCCCGTACCCTGTCCCATTCTAAAATTACGCTAGAGAATCTTTCAAAACGCGAATTCCATTTTTCGTGTGAAACAGTCCGCAGTCGCAAAGATTTTTGAATGCTCTCGCGATATCGAATCGCAGCGAGGGTCAACTCTCCGCAGTCTTTAGAGTTTCTAAACACTGCAACAGGATGTCCTCCCAAGAGACCCCAACGCAAAGTGAAAGAGCATCTTTTGTTCGTCACATGCATGAAGCGCACGCGTGATTTTCAATTTATAAATTGCAATTCCATCCGAATTCGGGAGCGAATTTTATAATTCGGACGATTTACACTGTTAAGAAAATACGGAGCCCTCAGTGTTAATTTTCATTTCACGCGTAGGAATCTTTAATTCGGAGCAAAATTACGCCAACGGCAAACGTGGCACGTAAAATGTTCCACGTCACCCGTTTTTTGGCCGGGATATGCCTGCGGAACCTCTCTATTCTCGAATCTCGATTCTCATTATTCTGTCGATCTGCCGTTTTGCCCTCTATTTACGGTTTATAGCATGTGATCGGATGGTAGCCATACGATGGCATGGTATGGTGACTTGCGAGTGCGCCAGTCGAGCGCGGGTCGGGCGGGGGTCGAGGCGAGCGGACGCGGACGGAGGGCCGACAAAGATACGAGCGACTGTTGAATTACCGTTCTATGTCGATCGGATGGCAATGATTGATGATGATGATGATGCTTCGGTTTCCCAAGCGAAGGAGACGGGAAGAGGTCATGCGATGGCGCTGGCGATCGGCAGCGGCAGCGGCAGCGGTACTGTAGCGGCATCGGCATCGGCATGGGCATCGCGGAGGCCGGTGAGCGGTGACACAGCACTCGGAACTTGGGATGTGGGATGATGTCAATGCCATGCCATTCCCAGATGCCATGTCATTTTTCGATGTACAAAAAGATCCCGAGCGTTGAAACTCTAATATATATTAGAGTTGTGACGGACGGAAACGTTCGGGGGAGCTGAGGAGCCCCCCGTTTCGTCGGATGCAAAATGCCATGACAATTTCTCGCACGCGCATCCGTGCTACAGCATATATATATATATACATATTGTAAGGATACCTCAGCGACGCACGTGAACCATGATACTGGTCATGTGAGTCAACACGTTTCGTCGTACACATCGGGGACGTTGGAACCCCTTCACGCAGGATGTATGCGTCCCGATGTTTTCCGGGGCCCGCTGTATAGTGGGTGCACCATGTTACATTTAAAATGCTCAAGCCATATCCTTGGCTCCGGCGCATGGTTGATTATCAATATATATATACATATATATAAGGTGTCTTCAGGTGTGCCCATCTATCACTTTTATGGAAATGAACGGGACATCATCCTGCCTGATATGTTGAGTTGACAAATTTGGTTTTTATTCCCCCCGCGGTGGTCGATACCGCCGTCCTAAGGTTTTCCAGGGCCCAAGACAATTTTGGGTGCCCCTGTTTGCACGTTGCTGGATTTGGCACGCCGACAGTGTCATCGTCATCTGTGTCATCACCGATACGGCTCGACTACTATGACTTCTTCACTGTCATCAGCGCCATCTCCGATATCGACTTCGGTAGTCAGACAGTTCATAGCATCTGTCATTTCCACACCTGACATCCTAGGGGCTGTCATCACATGCTGGACTTTAGGTTCAGGGTTATTATTATGGGCTCTGATAGCCCCTAGCCTGACCTGTCTCTGATCGGAACCGTGACTCCGCTAGTAGCTAGGATGACAGTACAGTAGTACTGTACTGTCAGTCATTATTTCGTATTATCCGGGTTTCCGAGATGCATGATAAAAGCACTCGGCCGGACTGTTTATGGGAGCTTAGCCAGTTCGTTTTCACCGAGCGGAACACCTGTTCTCGCAGGTTATGCGCGTCACCACTTTCCCGGTAATTCTGATGGCACAGCGCCTAGCTGTTGCCATGATTGGCTAAGTTTTGACACAGAGATGGGGTGGGCGCCCCTTAGGCAGTAGTTGACTTTTTCGCAGTATGGCCTCTCCTTGAGGTGGAGATCAGTTTGGAACATTTTTCGGCAGCAGTATCGTCGCTCGCTATGGCTTCTTTTTACGTTTCACCTGGCCGGTGGAGAGGGCATTCCGCGTATTGTGGGTCGCAACCACTTTTAGCCAATCGGCTCATGACCTGTTTGATGTTGTTTTTATCGCTGAGGCTTCTGCAGGAATTGGCCGCTGCGTCTACTGATTTAGCTACTGCCGCCACACTAGCCCACGCTCCCCATCTCACCGTCATTTTTGTAATGGAAACGCCTCAGAGACCACGTACTCGCGCTAGAGCGCGAAAACTAGCGACAATTTTCGATGATGTTGGGGCGTTGAATGCAGCCACGCCCACAACTCCGCATTTGGATTCGGCTGCGTCGGAGGCGTCAGCTGCGGCTGCCACTCTTGTGCACCGGTTGCGCAGAGATTCATTTGACGTTCAAAGTTCCAAAACCGCAGCGACGAAAGTACTGGGCGACAAAGCTGCAAAATTCCGTGGGGACGAGACATCAGCTTCGGACATTTTTTCTCAATTGGTATCCGAGCTGCAGCAGCTCTTCACGTTGCAGTCGACGGCATTCGCACCCCTGTTTGACCTGACTGCTGCTGACACCCCTGTTCTGCCTGCTGCCAATGAACTCTTGTACTCCGTGCTGCTGCTGCTGACTGCGCCAGGGTCTCCTGCCCGTAATTGGGTAGAGGCTTCTGGCGCGGATGTTCCTGCTGATGGCAAACGGGCCACCCTTGAGGTGGTGCGTATGCTTGCTGACGCGTCGACTCCGTTCGATGCTTTGACTGAGCTGCTTGAGGTGCGGGTCTCTGACGAGTGTGACCCTGATGTGGGGATTCGCCTCTTCAACAGCTGTCTTCGGGATGCACAGCGTCTGACGACGCTGCCCGAAGACGCTGTTAAGAGACAATTCCTCTCTGCTCTGTCTGGGCCGGCTTACGCCACGCTGGTTGACTCGTTTGCTCGAGCTGACCAGCGTGCGGCTGTTAGTCTGCTCACCCTGCAGGCACGCGTGCGCGAGCAGTACCGCTGCGGGCGGCTCTCGGGCAAGCGCACTGCAGGGCGCCCCATGTCTGTAGCATCTTGCACCACTGACACTGGCCTGGCTTCGGCCATTGAGCGGCTCGGTGCTCAGTTGGTCAAGTTGCAGCGGGATGTGGATTCCCTTAAGAAGGGTGGCTCCAAGCCGCCTCATGGGAAGCACACTCCGCGCAACTTCCACCGACCTGGAGTGCAGCCGCTTGCTCACTCCACCTCTCCGGAGGTGGCTTTTGACAAGCGGTCTGGCACCTTTGTCCCAACGTGCAGGCACGAAAAGTGCCGCGCCGTTGGGTCGAAGCATTGGCTCGGTGAGTGTCCTCACAAGGACACTCACCCATTGTCCATCTCGGCATCCTACTGCCAAGCCGTCGAGTCTTATGACTCCGACGTGCTTGCCCTTCGTTTCCAGCGGTACTATGACGCTGGAGATGAAGGGTCCATGGAGCACTTGTGTGCTCTCGTGGGGCAACCTGAAATTTGTGAGCTGTCTGCGCATGCCTTTGCTCCAGAGCCTACGGCTCTGCAGCAGTTCAAGGATGCTGTTGCCTCTGCTGAGTCTGCACCTGATGAGCATCTTTCTATTGGCCGTGTTGCATTTGCTGCGGTCAGCGGTCCGCTTGCTGGTGGTGTCGCTGAGCCGGCCACTGACAAGCGGCTGCTGCCGCGGGCCTCTGCGCCTGTGCGTGATGAGCCGGTTGACTTGCATGAAGTCAACCGTGCCACCTTTGTGCCGCCGTCTGCCTCTCTGGCTCTCGGCCCAATGGCTCCTGCTGACAGTTCTTTCAAAACATTCAACACTGTCCACCCTGACTGGTTTGACATTGACCCTGAGCCTGTTGAAGTCTGTGACTCCGATGATGATGGGGAGGGCTCCAACTACCCTCCTGGTGTCTGCCTGACTGAAATTGAGGGGGGTGCACCGCCGACGACTGCAGCGTTTCGGCGGTTCGGAGTCCCCAGAGGCTCCAGGCCATTTGGCATCGGTGAATTTGCACTCACTCTTTTCATGGTGGCTACGTTTCTGTTCAGTGCTACGGCGATGCCGACCCTCGTGGTCGGCGGTGGTGTCAGGGGCCTGGTTGAGCCCGGAGCCACTTACGGCTACGATTCACTACGGTCCCATGAAGCACTACTGGATTCTCTTAACCCGCCTACGGTGCTTACTGTTTCGTCATTGCCGCTGCAGGATGTCACAAACCACGGCTTATCGTGTACCTCAGCCGGGTTGTGACACTTGCTGTAGCAGTCTCTGTGACGAACGTATGACACGCGCAGTACGATACACGCGGGGAGTTATGACAGTGACGAGATACGGAAGTACGGATGGGTGTTACACTTGTTTGGAGATAGCGAGGATAAGTAGGGCGGCGTAGCAGGGTGAGCCAGACGCTCATTTTTGTTTTGCCTTCGTAACAGTGATTCCGAAAATAGCCAGGACTCGCTTAAGACCGCGAAAACAGCAGTGTTATGAGATAATTTATAAGATACAGTATTCTTCTGCTTGTAAAGACATACATTTGTGGACTTGTCCTTGTGCGATAGCGTCAGAACTGTGATTAACAGTCTTTTTCAAAACAAAAATGTGCCATATTACAGACATGTCGTCTGTAATGCTGAGAGTTCAACAGCAGTCCTGAAGAACGAGACCTCTGAATGGTGATGCCAGGGACGGATTCATCCGTACTGGTAAGCCTTGGAAGAGGTTGAGTGAAGCAGGCTGTTGCGGCACTCGAAGTTCACCAGTCTTGCAAAGTACAGCGACAGCGATCACAGTGGAACCGGTTGCTAATTTTGCAACATGATTGCAGCGTTGAGAATTATGTACTGGGCTATTTCGGGAAGTGACATCCTGCTGGAGCAAAGCACCAGACGGTAAAGCCAGGGACGGATTCATCCGTACTGGTACGCCTGAAGGCGTGGAGCGAAACAGAACTGTCAGTGGACACCATCACGACAGCATTCTTTGTAGCCACTTGACCCATGCTGGCGTTCTGCTGACTTACTGCGTGGACCAGAGACACTGAGGGCAGAGGCAACCTTGCTGGACATCTGGAAGAGCCAGTATAAGACAGGGTCACAGATGAAACCTTGCTCACCAGTCATGGACGAGATTATCCTGGCAGTGATTGCTACTTAGAGCAAAGCACTGAAAGGTGAGGCCAGGGACGGATTCATCCGTACTGGTAAGCTGGGAAGTGTGGAGTGAAAAGAGCATTCACACCAGTATCTCTTCTCCACCGGAAAGGTAGCAACGGAATCCAAGACTGACCGTCAGGAGCAGCAAAGGGCAGAGAGGCGTGCCCAGAGAGCGATACGAGTGAGCCAGCACTTCACAGAGCTGGAAGGAGAGGAAGGGGCTGCCAGTGGCCAGCCTGAGGCCCAAGCACTAGTACAGCCTGAGGCACAAGCACCAGTACAACTGCAAGCCCAGGCCCAGGAGCCGTTAGTAATCTTTGAGGAAGACATGGAGTACACTGACTCCGCGCGCGTCAACCTTGGTACGCTGCCCAACTACACGGGCACCAAGGAAGAAGATCGGCCCAAGTTCCTGAGGGAGTTCGCCGACATGTGCGAGAATTTCGTACGGCAGCACAACGCCAACGTCAGAAGGAGGCTCAGGTCCGGGGCTGGCACTCTCACCGAAGCACAGATGAAGACCCTGAGAGAGACTCCCCCTGACTTTGAGTATCTGTGGGACATCGTCCCAGCGTGTCTGGCTGGAGAGAACTCACAAGCTCTCAGCTGGTGGCGCGAGAACTATGAAAAAGGGGGGGTAGTGGCCTCCAACATGGACCGGGTCCTCAAGGACACTAGCGAGCATGGCCCACTTGAGGGTACCATTCCGTGTGCTAGGCCCCCTTTTAATGAGATGAACACTGGCACCACGTGGGTGATAGCGAGGCCGGTGACGAACCAAGACACCCAAGGGGAGGTTTCCGACGAATATCTGACTGATGGAACCTCCCTGAAAGGCTTGACGGGACGTGATGGCACCCGTGATACCCAGTACTTCTACGCGCTCAGGGGCTTCATCGCTGCCCTTGACAAGAAGTTCATGATGAAAGGGACTCAAGAGAAAGTGGATCTGTTGACACAGAAGCCACAGGAGGTGGGGCAGGATGGGCTGACCTACATGAAGATGTGCCAACGCAGGGAAATGCAGCTCAACACTGGGAAGGTGTTGAGCGATGAAGAGCTGCGTACCTTCATCGAGGACTGCGTGGACAACCTGCGCATCAAGGTCTTCCAGACGCGGGTGAAGGAGCAACTGAGGGCACAGTTCCCGCCACCCAATCGGGTGACCTGGAAGGACCTGGAGGCCATCGTCGAGGTTCAAGACAAGCTCAAGGGCGATGCAGAGTCTTGGATCCTCACCTTCCTCCAGGAGATCACCAGACGATGTGGCTGCCAGTACTCCACCTGGGAGGCGCGACAGCATGGCCTTGACCTCAAGGCCATAAAGAACTCGATCAAGAAGATTGAGTCCTCTGAGGTGGTGCAGTCAGGCGAACCGGAGAACAGCAAGAAGGCAGATACACCACCTTCTAAGAAGATGAAGAAGGAGGTGAATGTGGCCGAAAGAGCTAAGAAGGCCTCCTACAACAAGACGCCACCGCCAGCAGAGGGCGTGCGTACGAACGACAAGCCCAAGTGCTTGCGCTGCTTTGGAGGGGGCTGGCATGAGTCCGATCCCGAGCAGTGCAGGAGTGGTTATAAACACGTCAAGATGCCTGCTGGATTCCACGAAAGCAGGCTTGGTTCCAGCAAGTGGTGGGACGCGGAGAACGCCGCCCTGCGCATGTACAATCTGAAGAACCGCTTCAAGAACTCTGACTGGGGCATCCTGGTGACGGACTGGCAGCAGCTGTCCAACGACGAGAAAGACACGTACAGAGCCAAACAGGCCCCGGAGGACAAGCAGAAGAGCGCCACTGGCAATCCTGAGGCGTTGAAGGCAGAGTACCAGGGCATGGTGGCTGCTAGGAAGACTGCCAGTCGAGCGGGCAGTGTGAAGTCGCAGGTGCTGTCCGAGGACGAGGGCTCCGACGAGGAACCAGTCGCAGCGCACGTCGCGGAGAGGGAGACTCACACCGTCGATGCACGCGCGCACCACCATGGCAGCGCAGGGGTAGGAGTGTCGTCTGGCCCTCCAACCGAGTTACTCTCAGCTATGGCCGAGGAGATGGGCGAAGAGGAGCTCTCGAGCGCCCTCAACACCTTGGGTCTGGGGGCACTCCCCGAGACGCTGTGCAAGAGTGCGGAGTCTGAACTCACGGCGGCTCCAGCAGTAGCCCTGGGAAGTACCCAGCGCATGAGGGGCTTCCCAGTGAAGACACCCGAGGAGTACGAGGCAGACGCACAGGTGCCCATGGCGCCTGCGGCGGACGAGATGCAGAGGAAGGTGCAGCTCATGGCCTCCGTGATCAAGAGTCTGGGAGCAGCTTTCCGTAAGCTAGCTGCTGGACTCGTAGCAGAAGGTCGCATAACAGCTCCAAGGGGTGTGGAGACCTTGGTGGAACTGGCTGAGAACAACCAGCTCCCCGTGCCGACAGCCTCAGCAGCAGACTGCCAGGACATCCGCGATGAGGATGACGACTGCCCGGGCATGGAGTCGGGCGACGACAGCGACGATGATGACGATTGCCCGGGCATGGAGTCGGGCGACGACAGTGACGAAGAAGAGGTTCCTCTGGACGAGATGCCGGAGGACATGGTGGAGCAGCCCAGGAAGGGGAGGACGACGGTGCATGTAACCGCTGCAGCGGCCACCGTCCAGGAGAGCTACGGGGTGAGAGACTTCAGCGAGAGGGGCGAGCTGCACGCAGGGACCATACAGCTGCAGCCTCAGAGACCGCCAGCATATGTGCTAGAAAACGTTTCTCCGCTGTCACACAGGGAGAACTCGAAGATCAGGAAGGAGGTGTTTCCCATCATCAACAGCGTGGTGGGCCAGCCGGTGTCCTTTGACGCGGCGCGCGCGGGATCATACGCGCATCGCCTACGAGCATATTGGAGCAATCTGTTTCAAAATCAGCAGTTCAATCTGGTGATGGAGCGGGTGGACAGGCCACCAGACAGATACGTGCGTGATATTCTGCAGCGAGGCTGGAAGCCGCGCAGGGTCGTCACAGGAGACAGGAAGCCTCACTACACCGCCAACGTTGTGGGGGAGCCTATGAGAGCATTGCCAACCATCTTGGCGACGCAAAACTCTCGTGCTTTTCGCGCGCCTCGCGCAGGCACAGTGGTGAGGAAAGGAGATGATGATGAAGTGGGGGAGACCAGAGAGGTTAACCTGGACGAGAAGGCAGTTGCCATGGGGTACAGCGCAGGTGAGCTGCGCGCGGCACATGGCATGAAGGACGAAGAATTGGCAGGAGTGCTTGGCCTTGCTATGGATCGAAGAGCAATGGAGCTATTGTATGCGATTGCCGAGGTCAGCACGACCAAACTGCCAAAGAGTGAGGAGAGTGAGGAGGAGGAGCATGGCACGCTAGTTGCCATCCCCATCGCGAAATCCACCAAGGTGGCTGCCACCTCCGAGGACACGGCTGAGCCGGTGCGAGCACAACTAGCAGAGTGGATCACCAGTTCCAGCGGCTACACCCAGCAAGTCGCGCGACGCCTCAGCCATCAGGACTGGGAAGAACGACTGCAACGCATGTGCAGCCAAGGGCAGAAAGGTACACAGGGGCTAGGCACCGCCGACGCTGTTCCACGCCGCAGACAGTGGAAGATGGCCTCCATGAAGCTCGCGGGCTATGAGGCACGTCACCGGCAGGCCTTTTCAAGACCTGGAGGCAAGCCAGCAGAGACGAGCTCAGCCCCAGAGTGGGCACCAGTGACAAAGGAGAAAGAGATGAGGCTGCCCAAGCTGCCTGACACTACGAGAATGGTTGCCATGCTAGCCAGCGTAACCAACCAGGAGTCACTCCGAGAAAGATACCCCGATATACACGAGGACGAGCTATGCCTCGCGTGGGTCAAGACAGGAGGAAGAGTGGAGGTGCCCAAGGAGGAGTATCACAGGGTAAGGAAGAGAGCAGCGCGTCACCGTTGGGACGAGCTCATGGGCGAGTTATACATGGTCACTGTCAGTGGTAAGGAGCTGCTGGTGCCCAAGCCCTGTGACAGGATTCAGTTGGTGCGTGAGCACCATGAGAGGACCGGCCATTGGGGCATCAGACGGACACTGAACCTGTTGTGGCAACGCCATTACTGGGCAGGCATGAAACAGGATGTGCAAGCAGTGGTCACTCAGTGCCAGACTTGCCAGAGGGTGAAGACACACTATGCACGGGAGGAGGCGAACCTCACGCCGCTGGAAATCAAGTCCTTCATGTACCGCTGGTCCCTGGATTTAGCGTGGCCTACGAAACGCATCACGAAGGCTGGGAACCAACGCGTCTTGGTCATGATTGAGCACTACACGCGATTCGTCGTGTGTGTTCCAATCCCCGACAAGGAGGCCGCCACCATCGCCAGCGCATTTCGCTATCATGTTCTATCCGTGTTTGGGGCTCCTGCAGAATGTTTGGTGGATGGGGGCACAGAGTTTGAAGGTGAGTTCTCTGCTCTATGCAAGCAGTGTCTCATTGACCGAAGAGTGACTTCACCGAGTTCCCCAGAGAGCAATGGCTTAACTGAACGGGTGGTACGCACCCTCAAGTTTTGCTTCAAGAAGATGGCCCTCGACAAGGGCCTGGACTTCGAGTGGGATGAGATGCTCTGGTCACTCGTACTCAGCTACAACGCAGCTAGGCAGCAGTCCACTGGAGTGGCGCCATTCACCTTGCTGTTCGCTCAGGAAGCCACGGTGCCACCGGATCTTCGTGCTCGACCCGAGTTGGACTTTGGGAAGCAGGAGGAGAAGACACTGGCTGATGATCTGTTACAGCGAGCCGCCATCGTGAAGAGGCTCATGGTACATGCAGGGTGCAACCTGGAGATCGCTCAGCACCGCGACACTTTACGGTACGAGCACAGGAGGAGTGGCAGTTACGAGCCGAAGCCGCACCAGTTCAAGGCAGGCGATTTCGTATATATACGACAACAACCGCGCTCTGGCATGGAGGTAGCCACCAAGCCAGCCATCCTGAAGATAGTCAAGGTGCAAAGAGATGGAGTGGTAGTGTTGGAGGACAGCACGAAGCTGCGGGAGAAGAGCACAGTGCAAAATATTGCACCATGTCACCTACAAGTGAAAGACCAGTACGACTGCAGTGCAGCCATTCCCAGCAAGCATCTCGCGTGTGAGGCGTGCATGCGGACAGATGGGGAGGCAGCCATGTTGCTGTGTGACACCTGTAACCGTGGTTATCACACGTGGTGTCTGAATCCAGCGCTGGATGGAGTACCTGAAGGGGATTGGCAATGTCCCAAGTGCTTAGGTGGGACCGTGGTGGCAGCTGCCGCCGAGGTGAGCGCGTCAATCGTCGACAAGATGGCGGCCATGGAGCTGCAGCTGAGAGAGAAGCTGGGATCAGATGTGGTATTGTTGCCTGCAGACGTGGGTCCGCATCGTGCAGTGAGGCCGGGACGTGAAGACCCATGGCAGGCGCTGACCTCGCGGCAGATGCTCAGAAAAGAAGGGAGCATGGGGGATCTTCCTGACAGAGTGGCCTGGGGAAACCAGGAGGAGCTCAGCAGAGTGATCACAGAAGTGATGCCAGGATTCTGGCATGAGGGCCATCGTACCATCTTGAGCAGGAAGTGTGCAGAGCAGCACACTCGCGCGAGAAGTCTCCGCAAGACGTCCACGGTGCAGGCCATGAGCCCCGAGGAAGTGCAGAAGAGAGGAGATGTGACGCAATTGAGCAGAGCTCAGGTGAAGATTGCCAGTCAACTGGATTGGGGCTTAGAGTTGGTGATGACAGTTCCTCAGGAGGTCAGACGTTTGGCGCACGAGGTGACTTGGGAGAAGATCACACAGGTATGGGATCCTTGGGCTGGCACAGGTGTCATTGGCAAGGTTATGTCGCTGGAATGGCCTCACCTGAAGGTTATGAACAATGATTGGAACCCGCAGTTGAAGTGGCACGAAGCCCTTAATGCTTTACAACCGGGCAATTATCGAGCCTGGAAGGAGAAGTATGGGGTGTGTGACGCGGTGGTGACCTCACCCTGGTTCGCAGTGCTGGATATTGCGTTGCCATTGGCAGTACTGGCCAGCCGAGTGGTGGCTTGTATTCATGTACCATCGCACTACATGACAGATATGACAGAAAGCAGGGCACAATACTTTCGTAAGCTGTGTCACGCTGGACGTTTACATGTGATTGGGCATTTGGAGCATGGACCTATTGGCAGAAGATGCATGTGGGTCATGGTGTTTCGCAACCCTTTGACAAGAGCCAGGATGTTACGAGGAGGAGAAGCTTCTGGAGTGGGTATGTTTACCTTCAGCATGGGCAAGTTCGCAATGGATGGCGTTACGACAGAAGATGCTGAGCAAGCTCTTGTCTAATGTCTGTGCTACCAGTGGCAGCTACAGATGGGGGATGTTGAGAAAAAGAGCTTGCATAAGTTGTGAGGAGAGATAAAGAGATATCAAAAAATTTGAGATTTTGTATAGTTACAGTAGCAAGCTAACTGTGCAGTCATATAAGGAAACATATGCAAAGCCGAGCTAGTGTTGTAGAGGCACTGACAATAAGTAAGACTGTCTAGTAGTAGGGCTAGAGAGTTGTGCTTTGTGTGGACGCTTCGTGCATAAGTTCGCGACAGCTGTCACAAACCACGGCTTATCGTGTACCTCAGCCGGGTTGTGACACTTGCTGTAGCAGTCTCTGTGACGAACGTATGACACGCGCAGTACGATACACGCGGGGAGTTATGACAGTGACGAGATACGGAAGTACGGATGGGTGTTACACTTGTTTGGAGATAGCGAGGATAAGTAGGGCGGCGTAGCAGGGTGAGCCAGACGCTCATTTTTGTTTTGCCTTCGTAACAGTGATTCCGAAAATAGCCAGGACTCGCTTAAGACCGCGAAAACAGCAGTGTTATGAGATAATTTATAAGATACAGTATTCTTCTGCTTGTAAAGACATACATTTGTGGACTTGTCCTTGTGCGATAGCGTCAGAACTGTGATTAACAGTCTTTTTCAGTGTGGGGGATGTTGAGAAAAAGAGCTTGCATAAGTTGTGAGGAGAGATAAAGAGATATCAAAAATTTTGAGATTTTGTATAGTTACAGTAGCAAGCTAACTGTGCAGTCATATAAGGAAACATATGCAAAGCCGAGCTAGTGTTGTAGAGGCACTGACAATAAGTAAGACTGTCTAGTAGTAGGGCTAGAGAGTTGTGCTTTGTGTGGACGCTTCGTGCATAAGTTCGCGACAAGGATGTGCCGCGGGTCTTTTCTCAATCGACCTCGGCTACTTACCAGTCTGATGATTTTGCCAATCCACTCTGGGATCCGCCTGACCCACTTGGGTCTGGTGGTGTCAACATTTATGATGTCTCTTCTCAACTTACTTCGGATGTTTTCCTGCCTTGGGATCCGTCTGCTGAACTCGGCTCTGCCGACCAGCTTTACAGTGGCTAGATTGGTTTATTTCAAATCCTGGAGGTGTGATTAGCCTTAGCCGCAGTGGTGGGTATGCGGGTACCAATATCTGTGAAAAACTGCTAATGCTACCTTTGCCAGCCGTGGTTTGTCATCGGACTCTTGGCCAATCATCCGCAGCTACCGGAGATTGAGGTAGACGGAGTTGTGATCCTGAGTTGTGCTTGACAAACATAACTAAACAAATTTCACATTAGTACGTGGCGAATCCATTCTCACTCATCGCGATAGATGTTCGTCAAAGCGCGCGTACCGGACCGAAAAAAGGGAGTTTGGCAGGCGGGTGAGGATTTAAAGTGGACTTATAAAGACCCTCCGATATCTCGTAAGCAGGGCCTCCTCGGAAAAATAATTAATATAGAATAAGTTTTCTTAATCTTAGAATAACCCGTTTCATCGTTAATTTAGAATAAGTTTTCTTGATGTCATCCGGCTATGACCGGTGGTCCTTTTCACGACTCGTGTTCAAATAATGTGCACACAGGTCAAACGCTCTCGTTCCCGGTGCCATCATGAGGAAGCCTCCAAAAAGCTTTAAGAAGGTTTGTCTCGCTTGTGATAATGGTGGGCGCCGTTGTAATAGACACTCACGGCGTGTCCTGCTTGAAAAAAAGGCCCCTGTACTTCTTCTAGATTCTAAACCCTTTGACTTGCCTTTTACCGCTGCACGCGACCGGCAAGCATCTTTGAAACTTCCGAGTTTCAAAGATGCGTTTTGTATTTTGGGTGCACCCTAATTTTACAAAACGGCCGAGCGCTTCCCGTTTGTGCGGGATATTCACATTTATTCCATGGAATATTTCATATGGATTAACACACATAAGCACGAAGGCATCGGCCACGCATCTTTGAAACTAACGAGTTTCAAAGATGCGTTTTTTGTCATTTGGGTGCGCATACCCAAATAACAAATCAGCCGAGCGCTTCCCGTTGGCGTGGGGTATCCAACGCTTGAATGTTGAATATTCATTGTAATATGAGTTAGCAAGCGAGGTTGCAAAGGCATCGGGACAGAATCTACGAAACTGTCCTATGCCTTTGCCTTTGGGTTTGGGTTCGAAGGTGACACCCAAACCCAAAGATGCCAAACAGCCGAGGGCTTCCCGTGCGTCCTAACGCACGAAACTTGGCACGAATACTACCATGGTACATATATTTAAGTTACCAGAAGCTCAAGGCTTCAAGTTACTTGTGCGCGAAACGCGCAATCTATTTCTAAGGCAGATGTTTTGGGTTTGGGTTCGAACGTGACACCCAAACCCAAAGATGCCAAACAGCCGAGGGCTTCCCGTGCGTCCTAGAGCACGAAACTTGGCACGAATACTGCCAAGATACGTATATTTGAGTTACTTGAAGCTCAAGGCTTCAAGTTACTTTTGCGCGAAACGCGCAATCTATTTCTAAGGCAGATGTTTTGGGTTTGGGTTCGAACGTGACACCCAAACCCAAAGATGCCAAACAGCCGAGGGCTTCCCGTGCGTCCTAGAGCACGAAACTTGGCACACATACTGCCAAGATACATATCTTTCAGTAACTTGAAGCTCAAGGCTTCAAGTTACTTACTTTTTTTCAAGCAGAACACGCCGTGAGTGTCTATTGTGGCAAAGATGGCAAATAATAAAAGTCATTATGCGTAAAGAGTCGTTAATCACGGCCGTGACTTTTAGATTCACGGCCGTGAATCTTTCCGAATGGAACCAAAAACCGTTCGATTTTAATCGAACGGTTTTTGGTTCCATTCGGACATATGGACATCACGGCAAGACAACTCTTCAGTGTAATATTTCGCATGGCATGGGGATAGCTCAACAGGTACAGGTACAACGTCATGGATGCATGCACCGGTCATAGCCGGATGACATAAAGAAAACTTATTCTAAATTAACGATAAAATGGGGTATTCTAAACTTATGAAAAAATATTCTAAATTAAATAGCCTACCGGCCTCCTCCGCTGCATTAAAAAGAAGCCATTTCGATATATTCGGAAGGGGCTCTCCATAGTATTCCTGTGAACTTCGGGGGAGTAAGCTCTCTGAAGGGAGGAAGAGGTGGATGCATTATCGCCGAGAATCGTTCGTTAAATCGTCGATCATCGAAGGTGTCGACGGCAAGCGCAAATATCTATCCGTAACGTAAACCTCGGAAGATACCTTGAAACGTCACTCTGAAATACGATACGCAATTCATGGGGGCTACATCCTAAGAACTGTAGGGCTAAATGCCTAAGGTGAGGGACTAAAGTGGACTCAGTTCCCCCCAATAACCTAAAAACACCATGAGGGACGCCTCAAATCGGTGTAAGAAGACTGGTACCAGCAAGAAGCGACAACAACAAAGACATCATAGACATATACAAAGGTATGCCCGTTGTGAGGTCACAACTCTTTTAACCCCTAAACCGTCATAACTATTTTTGGTTTTGGTTGAAGTCAGTGTTTTCCATATACCCGCCGCATACGAAGGCCGATTTGTGTTTTGAGCATACCACTTGAAACGTATTTCAAAGGCGCATCGTACTGCATTGTTCAAAATTGAGCATCGAGTGAAAATGCGATGTCACCAATGAATGTATATCTCACGCATTGCGGCGCTGAATGCGTATCCACTGCCCCGTGTAAACCCTAATCATGACCCTAGCATGTTTTGCATAACGCCTAGCTATGTGTTGAAGATGTAACGTGACCTAAATAGGGTTGAGCATGCGTATTTATACGCGCAAACCATAACCGTGTGTTGTGTCAAACGATTTTCACACTCTTCATCGTTCGAGCTTGGAAGCGTGCGACAGTTTTGAGGGGCATTGGGCACGCAGTTTAATGCGCATAAGGGAGACCTTTTCAAAACAGTTTTCAAAAGCATTTTTGGATGTTAGACGGCTTCATAAATCAATTTCAGGTACCCTTGGGTCATATATGACCCAGGAAACGGTTTAAGGGTTAAGAGGGGAGATCTGTCAGGGTCATGACCGATGACATGTGTGTCATACATGTCATACGTGTCATACCTGTCAGACATGTCATACCATGTCATGTCATGTCGTGTCATATATTATTATGACAGTCGTCAGTACGGTCGACCATGACTGTACATGTCGAGTCGCGTCATATATTATTATGACAGTCGTCAGTACGGTCGACGATGACTGTACATGTCGCCAGATGATAATGTCACATCATCTGGCATCCTTGTCATCGAGAGTTCGTACGTCGAACTCGAAGATGGCAAAGCAAAGATACATCTTGAATACAAACAAGAACCATCTTGGCTTTTAAGCATGTGCGGAACACGCATGCACAGTATGAACGAACTAGTCGTTATTACAATACTGGTCGTTCAACCTACGTCTCGGGTTCACAACCCAATGGCGGTACCATCTAAGATGATGGGAGACGTATGGTACAAAGTGAGGAAGCGTTGTGCTTCAGCAGTTATTCATCCAGAGACTGCAACTCACAACCCGCTTGATTGTTACACTTGTGTGTGCCGTTCAACAGCACAGTGTTTAATTGATATATTGTATAATAATTGTGGGCTCGCACTTCAGCCCTAACAAACGTGGCGGCCTGGACCCCAGGTGTTAGGGTTGGAAATCGGTGCGGGGATTTTCACTGTACGAGCCGGGTCAAATCATATATATCGTCATGGGGCGAAAATGCTCCACGACGGGATTTGAACCCGTGACGTTCGCTTCTCTAGTGCAACGCTCTAACCAACTGAGCTACGCGGAGGATGATGATCCTCTCGCGCATTTCAGTGGTACTCGTACAGATCGGACTGTTACAGATCGATGATCGACTATGCGTGTGACATCGACGACGACGTACCAACATCGCGACTGCGGGCGTCTGTCATCTTTCGATCCGTGACATATCTCCCCTCTTTAAAGTGTCGTGACCTCACGACATTCGTGTCGAGTTACTTTTCAGAGGTCCGACCTCAGATGTGATGACGTGGCAGCCTGCGATGAAGCTGGGTAGCAGTTCTTGGGATGCAGCCCATCGCACCGAAGGTGCATCGCAGTTCTTGGGATGCAGCCCGAATCCACGTCATCAGCGCGGGTCACATCGTGCCCATGCATACGCGATCGTAGCGCAGGTCACATCACCGTGCCCGAGCATACGCGATCTTAGCGTAGGTCACATCGTGTGCCTTATGCCGTTACATCTGAGGCGGTTTCCGAACCGTCGCTTCGATACCAATGTTAGGGTTTGAAATCGGTGCGGGGATTTTCACTGTACGAGCCGGGTCAAATCATATATGTCGTCATGGGGCGAAAGTGCTCCACGACGGGATTTGAACCCGTGACGTTCGCTTCTCTAGTGCGACGCTCTAACCAACTGAGCTACGCGGAGGATGAT
>LGRX02004265.1:55857-67970 GCA_001247695.2 Cymbomonas tetramitiformis
TGATT
The DNA here is from genome assembly GCA_001247695.2 of Cymbomonas tetramitiformis. NCBI lineage: Eukaryota > Viridiplantae > Chlorophyta > Pyramimonadophyceae > Pyramimonadales > Pyramimonadaceae > Cymbomonas > Cymbomonas tetramitiformis. The sequence continues at coordinate 55,863 of LGRX02004265.1, forward strand.
AGAGCGTCGCACTAGAGAAGCGAACGTCACGGGTTCAAATCCCGTCGTGGAGCATTTTCGCCCCATGACGACATATATGATTTGACCCGGCTCGTACAGTGAAAATCCCCGCACCGATTTCAAACCCTAACATTGGTATCGAAGCGACGGTTCGGAAACCGCCTCAGATGTAACGGCATAAGGCACACGATGTGACCTACGCTAAGATCGCGTATGCTCGGGCACGGTGATGTGACCTGCGCTACGATCTGATACGGCGAGATAAACAGGCGCCGTGAATATATTATCAGTATACAAATAAACACTGCAAAGTTGGACAGCAATGCAAGTGTACGGATGAGCGGGTTTGAGAGTGCAGTCTCTCTAAGAAGATCTGCTGAAGCACAACGCTTCCTCACTTTTGTACCATACGTCTCCCATCATCTTAGATGGTACCGCCATTGGGTTGTGAACCCGAGACGTAGGTTGAACGACCAGCATGGTAATAACGACTAGTTCGTTCACGACAAACAATCTACTATGATGCGCATACGTATTATACATATTACTAGGATAATGTGTGTATAGATAGAGATGTATCACACATACCAATACCAGTACACAAAGTATACACACTCATTGCCACGCTGAATACTATTGTGCATGCCACCATCATTGTTGCTTGGAAATTATTTGATAGTATCATCCGTGAACGTATAATGTAGTGACACATGATCATGATATGTATGTCTACACTCAGGCTACCTTGACAATGGCTATGGGTTGTTGACCGTCACTCATTTCATTATTCATATTTGTTTGACCACTTACGGCTACCTCAACCACTTATGCATTATTGCCAAAAACGGTTGGCATATGCCAGCGGCGCGCTCATGCCAAGCAGATCCTATTAAGCTGTATATGTATATATATGTATATATACATACATACATACATACATACATACATACATACATACATAGGGTGCCCCTGTTTGCACGTTGCATTCCCACAAATGGCGTGGCAGGTTGTATATAAATGAATACATATACATAGATATATATATATATATATTGCATTGTCTCCTGATTGGCTCGCCCAGGGCCTGCCTTTTCTTTGGTGGCGCTCATTTTTTGTAAACCACTGTCCTGAACGTGGTACGGTAGAAAGTACACAAAATGTATTAACTGCATCAGTACAATCGGCTGCATGGATATCTACTTACGTACTTAGCCCTCGTAACTATTGGTGCGATAATGACAGCGTGCCTAATCTGCAATCAATCTGCCCCATCGGAAACATTGATCATTCAAACATCCCATGTCCAATTTCTTTTCTGATTATCGTATATATGATATTCTAATTCTTTTTCTATATGCGTGGAGTCGCCATCTGTACTTCATATACAAGTCTATGCTTGCCATCCAAGTGTATACATGTTGCTTGGCAAATATCGCACAATGCGTGGTGGTAAGCCAGAGTGAAAACTATATATGTATGCGAGGAACGCCAGTCCATGCACTATCCACAAATATTTGCCTCAACCGGCAGATGCCCAAGGACACACACACACACACCCACACGACCAACCAACCAACCGACCAACCAACCAATGTGTCTGCATAGCATACGTCTGCAAATCTATATCTTGCCACGACAAACAATCTACTATGATGCGCATACGTATTATACATATTACTAGGATAATGTGTGTATAGATAGAGATGTATCACACATACCAATACCAGTACACAAAGTATACACACTCATTGCCACGCTGAATACTATTGTGCATGCCACCATCATTGTTGCTTGGAAATTACTTGATAGTATCATCCGTGAACGTATAATGTAGTGACACATGATCATGATATGTATGTCTACACTCAGGCTACCTTGACAATGGCTATGGGTTGTTGACCGTCACTCATTTCATTATTCATATTTGTTTGACCACTTACGGCTACCTCAACCACTTATGCATTATTGCCAAAAATTGTTGGCATATGCCAGCGGCGCGCTCATGCCAAGCAGATCCTATTAAGCTGTATATGTATATATATGTATATATACATACATACATACATACATACATACATACATACATACATAGGGTGCCCCTGTTTGCACGTTGCATTCCCACAAATGGCGTGGCAGGTTGTATATAAATGAATACATATACATATATATATATATATATATTGCATTGTCTCCTGATTGGCTCGCCCAAGGCCTGCCTTTTCTTTGGTGGCGCTCATTTTTTGTAAACCACTGTCCTGAACGTGGTACGGTAGAAAGTACACAAAATGTATTAACTGCATCAGTACAATCGGCTGCATGGATATCTACTTACGTACTTAGCCCTCGTAACTATTGGTGCGATAATGACAGCGTGCCTAATCTGCAATCAATCTGCCCCATCGGAAATATTGATCATTCAAACATCCCATGTCCAATTTCTTTTCTGATTATCGTATATATGATATTCTAATTCTTTTTCTATATGCGTGGAGTCGCCATCTGTACTTCATATACAAGTCTATGCTTGCCATCCAAGTGTATACATGTTGCTTGGCAAATATCGCACAATGCGTGGTGGTAAGCCAGAGTGAAAACTATATATGTATGCGAGGAACGCCAGTCCATGCATTATCCACAAATCTTTGCCTCAACCGGCAGATGCCCAAGGACACACACACACACACCCACACGACCAACCAACCAACCAACCAATGTGTCTGCATAGCATACGTTTGCAAATCTATATCTTGCCACGACAAACAATCTACTATGATGCGCATACGTATTATACATATTACTAGGATAATGTGTTTATAGATAGAGATGTATCACACATACCAATACTAGTACACAAAGTATACACACTCATTGCCACGCTGAATACTATTGTACATGCCACCATCATTGTTGCTCGGAAATTACTTGATAGTATCATCCGTGAACGTATAATGTAGTGACACATGATCATGATATGTATGTCTACACTCAGGCTACCTTGACAATGGCTATGGGTTGTTGACCGTCACTCATTTCATTATTCATATTTGTTTGACCACTTACGGCTACCTCAACCACTTATGCATTATTGCCAAAAATTGTTGGCATATGCCAGCGGCGCGCTCATGCCAAGCAGATCCTATTAAGCTGTATATGTATATATATGTATATATATGTATATATACATACATACATACATACATACATACATACATACATACATACATACATACATACATACATACATACATACATACATACATACATACATACATAGGGTGCCCCTGTTTGCACGTTGCATTCCCACAAATGGCGTGGCAGGTTGTATATAAATGAATACATATACATATATATATATATATATATTGCATTGTCTCCTGATTGGCTCGCCCAAGGCCTGCCTTTTCTTTGGTGGCGCTCATTTTTTGTAAACCACTGTCCTGAACGTGGTACGGTAGAAAGTACACAAAATGTATTAACTGCATCAGTACAATCGGCTGCATGGATATCTACTTACGTACTTAGCCCTCGTAACTATTGGTGCGATAATGACAGCGTGCCTAATCTGCAATCAATCTGCCCCATCGGAAACATTGATCATTCAAACATCCCATGTCCAATTTCTTTTCTGATTATCGTATATATGATATTCTAATTCTTTTTCTATATGCGTGGAGTCGCCATCTGTACTTCATATACAAGTCTATGCTTGCCATCCAAGTGTATACATGTTGCTTGGCAAATATCGCACAATGCGTGGTGGTAAGCCAGAGTGAAAACTATATATGTATGCGAGGAACGCCAGTCCATGCACTATCCACAAATATTTGCCTCAACCGGCAGATGCCCAAGGACACACACACACACACCCACACGACCAACCAACCAACCAACCAACCAACCAATGTGTCTGCATAGCATACGTCTGCAAATCTATATCTTGCCACGACAAACAATCTACTATGATGCGCATACGTATTATACATATTACTAGGATAATGTGTGTATAGATAGAGATGTATCACACATACCAATACCAGTACACAAAGTATACACACTCATTGCCACGCTGAATACTATTGTGCATGCCACCATCATTGTTGCTTGGAAATTACTTGATAGTATCATCCATGAACGTATACAATTTCTATATACATCATTCTCAGATAATGACACGCATGGCAAACCTTAATCTCATCAGCGAAACCGGTCCGATCGCAACATTCCAGAAATCCACAAACCTGGGTAAAATCGCAGAAAAGAAACAATCATACATTGTTTCCGATTCACAGTTGTCACAAAGTGGAACTTACAATTACTATATACATCAATCTCTAATTATGCCAACATATCAATAGATAACTAACTTGCGAGCTGGGAAGCGAGCAATGCAAGGCGGGCATGGGCGGTAAGTAGGCGGTATTATTTGAAAATCTTGGTGTCGACTCGAACAATACTGCCATAACCGTAGGTACTCACTACATGGGATGCGTTCCGAAATACTGGTAAATCCTAGCAAAATACAGAAGGTACTTAAGGAATACAGTTGACCTCTGCTCCTTATGATTTGGAACCTGGCCAAATACCTCTGCACTTTATAATCTTCACCCAAACCAAATTACCTTACTTACCTTACTACCTCTGACCTTTATAATCTTCACCCAAACCAAATTACCTTACCTTACCTTAATCAGCAGCAGCAGCAGCAAAGCTCGAATCCCAACGGGCGACGCAGTCGAATTTTCGATCTCACGATCGCCAGACGCCAACGATGACAGTGCCACTGCAGTCGCGTGTATTTATCGCGACGCCACCCACGCGTTATGGCATGGCATGCTGGGAAGCAAAAAGCGAAGCACTGTCGCGCACATGATCCTGCGGTCATATGATGTAATGGCGATATCCATGTTAACATCGCATGGTAATTAATTGTGCTGTCCAAATAGATCGACGCCTAGTGGAGATCGCATACTTGTGATCGACAGCGCCTAGTACCTTAATCAGCAGCAGCAGCAGCAGCAGCAAAGCTCGAATCCCAACGGGCGACGCAGTCGAATTTTCGATCTGACGATCGACAGACGCTAGCGATGACAGTGCCACAACAGTCGCGTGTATGTACCACGACGCCACCCACGCGTTATGGCATGGCATGCTGGGAAGCAAAAAGCGAAGCACTGTCGCACACATGATCCTGCGGTCAGATGATGTAATGGCGATATCCATGTTAACATCGCATGGTAATTGATCGTGCTGTCCAAAAAGATCGACGCCTAGTGGAGATCGCATATTTGTGATCGACAGCGCCTAGTGTATTACATGCAGCAGCAGCAGCAGCAGCAAAGCTCGAATCCCAACGGGCGACGCAGTCGAATTATCGATCTCACGGTCGCCAGACGCCAACGATGACAGTGCCACTGCATTCGCGTACATTTATCGCGACGCCACCCACGCGTTATGGCATGGCATGCTGGGAAGCAAAAAGCAAAGCACTGTCGCGCACATGATCCTGCGGTCAGATGATGTAATGGCGATAGCCATGTTAACATCGCATGGTAATTAATCGCGCTGTCCAAAAAGTCCAAAAAGATCGACGCCTAGTGGAGATCGCATATTTGTGATCGACAGCGCCTAGACCTCTGACCTTTATAATCTTCACCCAAACCAAATTACCTTACCTTACCTTACCTTACCTTAATCAGCAGCAGCAGCAAAGCTCGAATCCCAACGGGCGACGCAGTCGAATTTTTGATCTTACGATTGCCAGACGCTAACGATGACAGTGCCACTGTTGTCGCGTGTATGTACCGCGATGCCACCCACGCGTTATGGCATCGCATGCTGGGAAGCAAAAAGCGAAGCACTGTCGCGCACATGATCCTGCGGTCATATGATGTAATGGCGATATCCATGTTAACATCGCATGGTAATTAACCGTGCTGTCCAAAAAGATCGACGCCGAGTGGAGATCGCATACCTGTGATCGACAGCGTCTAGACCTCTGACCTTTATAATCTTCACCCAAACCAAGTTACCTTACCTTACCTTACCTACCTCTGACCTTTATAATCTTCACCCAAACCAAATTACCTTACCTTACTACCTCTGACCTTTATAATCTTCACCCAAACCAAATTACCTTACCTTACTTACCTTAGTCAATCAGCAGCAGCAGCAGCAGCAGCAGCAACAACAACAGCAGCAGCAGCAGCAGCAGCAGCAACAGCAAAGCTCGAATCCCAACGGGCGATACAGTCGAATGTTTCATCTCACGATCGCCAGGCGCTAACGATGACAGTGCCACTGCAGTCGCGTACATTTATCGCGACGCCCCCCCCGCGTTATGGCATGGCATGCTGGGAAGCAAAAGGCAAAGCACTGTCGCGCACATGATCCTGCGGTCATATGATGTAATGGCGATATCCGTGTTAACATCGCATGGTAATCAATCGTGCTGTCCAAAAAGATCGACGCCTAGTGGAGATCGCATATTTGTGATCGACAGCGCCTAGTACCTTAGTCAATCAGCAGCAGCAGCAGCAGCAGCAGCAGCAAAGCTCGAATCCCAACGGGCGACGCAGTCGATTTTTCGATCTCACGATCGCCAGACGCTAACGATGACAGCGCCACTGCATTCGCGTATATTTACCGCGACGCCACCCACGCGTTATGGCATGGCATGCTGGGAAGTAAAAAGTGGAGCACTGTCGCGCACATGATCCTGCGGTCAGATGATGTAATGGCGATAAATTATCCATGTTAACATCGCATGGCCGACGCGATGTTCGTAAATCGAAATTACCGGATGGAACCTCGGCTGCCACGACTGCACTAAAATGTAACGCCCGACAAAAAGAAATACGAGCATCGCGGCGTGCCACGTCGGACGGAATGGTAATTAATCGTGCTGTCCAAAAAGATCGACGCCTAGTGGAGATCGCATATTTGTGATCGACAGCGCCTAGTACCTTACTTACTTAATCAGCAGCAGCAGCAAAGCGCGAATCCCAACGGGCGACACAGAAGAACTTCCGACCTCACGATCGCCAGACGCTAACGATGACAGTGTCACGGCAGTCGCGTACATTTACCGCGACGCCACCCACGCGTGATGGCATGGCATGTTGGGATGCAAAAAGCGAAGCACTGTCGCGCACACAATCCTACGGTCAGATGGCCTAGTGGAGATATCTTTTTGAGATCGATCAGCCTAGTATTTAATAAGGATGGTCCCCCTCTACACGCTTCCCATGTAGTGACGTAGACGTCAAACATGACAGCCGAGCGCGAGATGCGAGAGGTGAATCTACAATCTAGAATCTTTCAAACTCAAAACCTGGCACGACGCGACGCGACGCGACGCAGCTCGCGTGTCTGTCTATCTCTATCTCGGTATCTGTCTGTATCGAACTGTATCGTCCGACATGGCTCGCGCGTCTGTCTTTGATCGAGACCATTTTACTGTGTATGTTTTACACAGGATAGCGTAACAGGTCATGCGTAATATGTCATGCATTACATGTAATGCATTACATGTCATGCGTTACATGACAGCGTTACGGATTTGCGAAATACAAATAGCATACATATATGGGCAATTCCGAATTCGACTGTATCGTCCGACATGGCTCGCGCGTCTGTCTTTGATCGAGACCATTTTACTGTACAGGATAGCGTATTATGTCATGCGTAACATGTCATGCATCACATATCATGCATTACATGTCATGCGTTACATGACAGCGTTACAGATTTGCGAAATAGCATACATATATGGGCAATTCCGAATTCGACTGTATCGTCCGACATGGCTCTCGCGTCTGTCTTTTGATCAATGTAGTTATGCCCCCCTTCCTCTCGCGCCTAACGGGCGCCCGAACGCCGAACGGAGCGAGGGGGGATAATCATGTTCCAAGAGTCACAAATATATTGAAGCTTTCACAAGATGTTGATAAAGTGAATATCATAAGTGATAATATTATTGGTGCTCGCTTTGTCGTAGTTTGGGTGGGAACTCTTATCTTCCAGAAGAAGTGGTTTCGCGACGGACGAAAGTTGCAAGATAAAAGTCGCGACATAAATAAGAGCACCATGGCAACAAGATATCTAAGGCCCTAGCTGCAAATTCTGCTGGCGGGCGCGAGCTGGCTCGCGCCGGGAAAATCAGGGATTCGCGGAGGAAAATCAGGGATTCGGGCCCGAAGGGTCCGAAATCCCTGATATCATGGGGCTTTTGGCCCGGAGGGCCAAAGTAGAAATTCAGGGATTTTGGCCCGCAGGGCCAATGAATTCAGGGATTTGGCCCGCAGACCAGGGTAGAAGGCGACGCCATTCAGGGATTTTACCGCAATAAATGAGGCGGTAAAAAACCTGATATACGGCCTCTTTTTCTGACACCACGACTATCGTGTTATTATAAAACAAAATACATCATTCTGCATTTTGTCATATCATATATGATAGACAGTCTGTACAACCGTGCTCACGCCGACGGTCACACCTCATCATCACCTCACGTCCGTCGCGTCGGAGAAGAACGTACAGTAGAAAGAATCAAGCAAGTGAAGGAGAACGAAGGTGGAGACAGCACATACGACTTACGTTAGAGAACTCTGTACGTCTGCTTATCACGCAGTCGACTCTCTTACTCTAAGTGACACGGCCTCAGTGTCACTGCGTAAGGATCGATGCCACTTAAATGCCGCTTCTGTCCGCAGTCAGTTTCTCGGAAGGACAATATGCAGGATCAGCATATATCTCGTATATCATTTCTGGTATATTATTATTTTGGTATATTTTGGTATTCATTTTCCTTCTTATCTTGACATCTAGTTCATGAAGCTTGTGTATGTAGGAATTCATCTATATTTGAAATGTGAGCTGAAATAAAGTCATGTGTATGGCATTAAGGAATATTCTGAGTGGACGATTAAGACCCTAATTTCTCTTTAACACCTAAAGGGCGATATTTCATACTTGCAGAATGATGTATTTTGTTTTAGCCCCCCTCGCTCCGGTGACGTGCTCACGTTAGGCTTTGCCAAGCGCGAGGGGGGGCCGCAACTACGTTCAAAGAAAAAACCGCGACTAAATGCTGAGACACAAGATAGACTGAATCACTGAACTCTACATAGGTACCTATTTCTCGAAAGATTCCTAGATTCTAACCAAAAATCAGGTTGTCGATCGATTGAAAATTGAATACTGTGGGCGTCAGATCCGAATATTTCCTAGATTCTAATCGTCACTTTTTCATACAATTAAGGTAGCAGGTTCATTGAACGTGTGAATGGGCACATGATTGGCCATAGGTCATATAATAATCGAGTGTTCCCAGTTTCATGGAATTAGCGGACACAGCTTTCTGAGTCAGCCTTCAAAGACGAACCAGAACAGCGCGTCGTATGACAGGGTCGGACTCCCAGGTGCGCCTTGACCGTCCGAACGTTTTGGATCCGATGGCGTTTTTCGCATTGTTCCATGTTAGGCGATGCCAACGTGGCATGAGAGCTTTGCCAGACTCGGCAATAACTCGAATTTCGTATGCCGGCAACAGTGCAATGTGCATCCACCAAGGTCAAAACACCGAACTCAAGTTAAGCAGTTCAAAATTCCCGAGAAAATTTTGAAAAGCACTGCAACGTCGCTAGAGCAAGTAAGCACCGGACTGCAGCGGACACCTGTGCCTTTAATTTTCCGAAGGTACGCGAGGCACCCACCCGCACAGCGCATACGTAGTTTCAGGTAGAGTCATGGTCTCTAGTATGTCTGACACTACGGCCTTGTTTGTGCTCGAGTTATGTAGGACATACAGCTGTATTTAGATGCGACAGGCTTGTAGCCTGCACTCTATATGTCTTCTCAGTGAAGGCTTCGAAGTATTTTTGGATGCGACGGGCTTGTGGCCTGCGCTCGAGAGGTGCCAGTCCCAGAAATGCTTTTAGATGCGACGGGCCTGTGGCCTGCGCTCAAGGGGTTTCATTCCTAGAAGTCTCATGAGATGCGACAGGCCTGTGGCCTGCGCTCGATTAACCGGACTCTTCGAAGTGTGTCTGGATGCGACGCGCTTGTGGCCTGCGCTCAAGTTGCCTCATGGTCTTCAGATGCGACGGGCCTGTGGCCTGCGCTCGAGTTGTCAGACTTGGAATATTGAAGGTGTCTTTACTTTTCGTTTAGAAAATATTTTGCCACTGCAGTATGCACACCAGCTGCGAGAGAGATTGACGTGTTTCGGTTTTGGTGGTTGTTGGGTTGCTGGGACGTAGGCATATGGGCAAAAGGGCAGAAGCGATCGACTGCAGCGCGGCGGGAAAAGAACAGAGAGGAAAAGAAGAAATTGCGCAACCGCTTTCGGGGCTGGTGCTACCCGAGACAACTGCAGGTGGAAGTGCAAACCTTACGGGGCTGGTGCCAGCGCGACAACTGCGGGTGGATGTGAAAATTAGAATAGCCGAGATATGCATACCCTGTTCGCCCTCCACAAACAGCAGACTGTTGCACCCCTTTCGAGAGCATCCGAAGGTCCTACGGGGGCGGAAGGTTCAGTGAGCCGTGAGTGGGCGGACGATGAAACGGATGAGTCAGAGAGTAGCTGCAGCATGCCGTCCCCACAGCAGCACGGTGTACTCCTGAAATTACTGAATTGTTGTTGTTCCACTGCAGGTAATTCATTCGTGGCGTTTTTACCTACTTGTGATTTTGTTGGTCTTTTATTTTTTCCGCTTCACCACTGGCAATTCTCGGCTTCCCTTGACGTGACGGCTGGCGTCAACGCGATGCGCTACGGTGAGGTGACGAAGGAATTGGAGTCCGCCAAAGGAAGTAAGTATGCTACGTTTCCCTGGAATTTCTTAAGGCTCAACTGAGAATGCTATGAAGCTGGCAGTATTCAAGGAGGACGAGCCGGAATTTGTGGAAGCACGAACGATCGACACAGCGCGACTGAGGTGGCAGGCACACAGGAGGATCATAGTTAGCTAGTATGATCTGTGCCACGATTTGTGGTTGGTAGCACGTAAAAAATTACTTTTCACGAGTATGAATTGATGTGAGCTAGAGTTACGGAGATCTCTGCTTTGTGATCAATCAGATCGAACGCTGTTCAGATTAGCAAAATTTAAACATCGCATCCGCGCCCGCATACCTTCATACCTACTTTCCTCAGTTACGTCCCCCGCAGCCACGTCCCCCTTAGCTCAAGCAAGAGCGTCGAACCGTATGTCTGAAGATCTTAGTTCGAAACTAAGATGCCCCTTCTAGGCTTCGGTTTGTTTTCTTATAGGCCCTCCGCTTATTATACCTGCCTGTCCGTGACCTGCAGGGTGAAACATTTTTTTACAGCTTGTGGCACTAGCTCAAGCGAGAGCCTGGGACATAATGTCCGAAGATCTCAGTTCGACACTGAGGTGCCACGATTTTCCTAGGCAGAAACATTGTACAGGTAACACCTTTCAGTTCTGGTGCCTTTAAGCACACAGGTGGTCTCGGCTTGAGATGCTGAGTCCACCTGTATGCTTGGTTTGTGGGTACGCGCCTCTGAACGGGGTGCAGTGATGAAATTTTAAGGACAGATAAATTGTACAGGTAACACCTTTCAGTTCGGGTGCCTTTAAGCACACAGGTGGTCTCGGATTGAAATGCTGAGTCCACCTGTATGCTTGGTTTGTGGGTACGCGCCTCAGAACGGGGTGCAGTGATGAAATTTCAAGGACAGAAAAATTGTACAGGTAACACCTTTCAGTTCTGGTGCCGTGAAGCACACAGGTGGTCTCGGCTTGAAATGCTGAGTCCACCTGTATGCTTGATTTGTGGGTACACGCCTCAGGACGGGGTGCAGTGATGAAATTTCAAGGGCAGAGAAATTGAAGGGTTAGCCCGAGTTATTCTGCTGCCGTGAAGCACACAGGTGGTCTCGGCTTGAAATGCTGAGTCCACCTGTATGCTTGGTTTGTGGGTCCGCGCCTCAGAACGAGGTGCAGTGATGAAATTTCAAGGGCAGAGAAATTGAAGGGTTAGCCCGAGTTATCCTGGTGCCGTGAAACATACAGGTGGTCTCGGCTTGAGATGCTGAGTCCACCTGTATGCTTGGTTTGTGGGTACGTGCCTCGGAACGGG